>ONZP01000409.1:0-31818 GCA_900312805.1 Fusarium torulosum
GCCTTATATTTTATATTATTAATGTAATATATAGTACTTTGTCCCCTACTAATAGGTATAATAACCATATTCTTATTATGTTTTTATTACTATTATATCCTACTTACTATAGATGTTAAGGATGGTATATTATATATTTAGCCGATAACTCTTATTCTGGCTATAGGGTGTTAAACCCCTGGATTATTAACTTTTGGCGCATTACTCGGTTTGTGCTTGGCACCTAAAATAATAGTCTCCCCCCACTTATTAGCGGTATGGTGGGATTATTAATGCGTAAAGTCGATTAAAAGCCCGTAAACCTCGGCTTCGGATTCGCAACCAAATTTTCGCCTCGCCTCACGATTTTCCCCGACTTGGACCTAATTTCTAGGCTGTAGTGAAGACCCTTCTTTGGTTGGAAATGGCAACCTACCAATCTCAAGACGAGCTGGGGTCCCAGGCAATTGTACGCACAAAGTCTCGTTTCGGCTGTCGCGGCTGCAAGTTGAGGAAGATCAAGGTGAGTCCACCCATTGCACACTGCTTCACCCAGCTGATAGCTTGACCCTAGTGTGACGAGAAGAAGCCCGGCTGTGACAGGTGCAGAATATTCGGTATCGAATGCGTCTACGTGCAACCTGAGTCACGGGGCTCGCGTCCATCAGAACCCAGGAGAGTCCACTTAGTCAGTAATAAACAGAGACGTGGCAGGCCTCGCCGTGACTGGACTCAGTTTACACTGCCCTCAAGTGCTGATGAAGCCGAGAGCAACGACAGCGGCAGTGGTAGTATCAATGGCAATGTTACTGGCGACACCATCCAAGCCCGGCAAGATAATCCGGTGCCCTGCCCGCACTTCGACTTGAATGAGCTCATGGCCTTTCATCATTACCTAAGCATTACAGCGCCGTCATTAGGCCACTCCCATGTATGGCGCGATGGCGCTCCTCAGCTGGCCAGAGCATACCCAGGCATCGCGCACGCCATGATCTCCATTTCGGCCTATCACCTCATCAAGAACAACGCTCTCGAGGCCCCCAAAAATCTCACGCTTGCCGAGAAACATTATGCCATTGCTGCGCGTGCGGCAACTGCCATGGTCGCGGATATCACTATCGAAAGCTGCCAAGCTATCTACATAATGGCCAGTATGATCTGCTTCATCGCCTTTGCAAAGGGGCCAAAGCCGGGAGACCTTATCCTTATCACCAACGACGGTAGCGTTTCCTGGCTGCATCTCATGAGGGGCGTCCGCACCGTCCTGAGAACCTTTGGCTCGGAGGTTGTTTTTACAGGTGTTCTGGATCCAACTACACATGTGCCATGTCATGCTGAAAAGTGCCAATGCCCCATCAACGACTATCAACCTCGAGAACGGCGATTTGAGATTGAGCATCCAGGCTGGGACTGGCGTGCATCGCTCTCGCATCTGCAGCAATCACTTCAAGTTCTACCCGAATCCGATCTTGACGTCTCTTACAGACGACATGTCGACTCCATCACGAACTGTTTCACCCTATTTTTGCAGAGGAAACCACCAGCTGACGAAAATAAATCTCAAGATTTTATTGCTATAATGACCTGGGTGTACTTCATAGATGAAGCATTCATCGAAGCACTTAAGGCGAAACATAAGGTAGCGCTTGTTATTCTTGGCTTCTTTGGTGTCCTCATTAAATCAATAAAGGGGTATTGGTTTCTGGATGGCTGGGGGAATCATATACTATGCGAGCTTCGCGAGATTTTGGGTCCGGTATATCACGAGTGGCTCCCTTGAAGAGTTTTTAGAATTAAAAGCAGGTAAAGAAAAAGAAACAGCGAATTATCCAAATCTTGTCACTCAATGAATCTTTACCCTTTCTCTCACGCTTTGAGTTGTAATACGTTAATAAAGACACTCTGGCTTCCATTTTCTCTTATTACCGAGGTTACTCAATAATAAACTTTTGAAATATGGCTTTATAACTTCCATCTTTGAGTGCTGGAACTACTCCATTCCCATGTCCCTTAACTGTACTCTTCGTAAATACGTCAAAAACAAGGCCCGGTAAAATTTCGATCGGTCAACTTAAGAATATCGGCACTTCTAGCATCTGCTCAGTCATCATTATATGGCTTATACATACTATCTATCTTACTAGCCTTACACTGGGTTCCTATGCGGCCGTATTTATGACACTGGAAGTATTGTCTTGCACGGCACTGTCTGTTATACCTCACAATGGAACACCTTGCCTTGCCAAATGAGGCCCTCATCGATAACTTTATTTGCGTCTTCTGGTCTAGTAAACTCAACCATGACCCAAGACGCTGATTTTGTGGACGAGGATCTCGTCAGCCAGGCTATGTATTTAATCTCCGCAGTTGGTATGAAGGGCTTGCTATTCTGCAGTATCCCGTCTCTGATAAGTTCAACGTTGTCTACATCCATCGAGCTAGTGCGCGCGCCGTGTACCAAAACACCATAAGCTGGAATGCGTACTGTAGCGCACCGTTTTCAACCCTTTGTTTCCAGTCTTCTGCAAACTGTCTAAGCTCTATCATCTCTACTGCGGTGACCATCTTGACGCTCAGGTCGTCGCTCTTAAACCGATTGGAGGATACTACCTTGATCTTCTCTATCTGTTCGTTACTGGTCTGCTCAAGCGCTAAGTCCACATAAGACTTGAGGCTGTGTGGGCTCGTCGCTCTGATGCCGGCTATGGTGACTAGGTCTCTGATGTTTTTGATGATCTCATGCAGAGTTTGAACAGGTGACGCTTTCTAATTCCGTGGATTGTGCATACTTGTTGCCAACCCTCCCCTCGCCAGAACGTTGGCGTAGGTAGGGATGGCGCTAGTTTGGTTCTGCTGGCTTGTGAGTTTCATATCTCTAATCATTTTTATCATTGCTTTACCGATCTCCGTGGCTTCCTTTGCTGCCGTTTTTGCGTTCATCGTAATTTCTGAACTGCGCTGGACTTCTTCCATGGTTTGTTGGGCTTAGGTGTTTGTTTCGTTGAGGTCATTTTTGAGGCTGTTTGTGTATTGCGCTAAAGTTTCTGCTGCGGCTTTTGTTTCGGCTTGACCGTTTCTCATGCCTTCGTGGATGTGGCCAAGATCGGGTGTGCTCTATATTTTAATGATAAGGCTGAAAGCTCCGATGAGTGCGACTCGAACCCCACTGGAGGCGATGGGCTGGCCATTTCCGTTGTCGATGGCTGACAGTGCCTTCTGAAGATATTTGCTTAAATTGGTGGCATGCTCTTTATCTCGCCGTGATGTTACGACCCTCATACAATCTCGCCAATGTTCAGCTAGAACAACACCCGGATTGCCGACCAGGGTATTAAAATAGCCTACAGATCAGCATATTACAGCACTGGAACCATTCCCCGAGAAGTGACATGCCGGATTATACTTGAAACCATGCCCCTGATGGGCCTTACCCCACTTAGCAACCCGTAAAAGACGCCGTAAAATCTCTGATTTGTTCAATACCACCTCCAACGTAATACTTGACCCACATCAAAATTGACGGTCAACTCAGCCGAAAGCCTCCTCAATTGCACAGGAGAGCACGCACACTGGGATACTGACTACTTCGTGCAGGTAAATATTATTCCGTGGATCAAAGTAACATCAGAATGGTATGCCACCTATACTTGCTTTTATCTGGATTTGGCAATTGAATTCAACTCGCCTCTGTAGACGCAGGTTGATAAGGGGATATGTAAGAGATTTGTGAGTCACATTGTTAACTGTTTGAGTCTAAAGGAGGCGCGGAAAATAGCTAGTCAAGTTACACTTAGCCTTGTACTTTAAAACTGTCAAGTGTTAAGAAAAATGAAATGAGCTACTGATACAAACGTCATGTTGAGACCCACTATTGCCGCTACGAAATGCGCAAATAGTCATGAGTATGCGTAAAGTCCCCGATTGGACTTGAGATGCTGCAGCCGTTTGACATCAGAGTCTCCTGAGATCAAAGCGTTGTGAATTTGAGGCGAAGTAATAGATCACAGTGGAGTCATGCAGTTTCGACAGCAAGAGGGGCTAGAAAGTTAATTCTAGTAATATAAAATCTCTTCTCTCTCAGACATTTCTCTGTTAGGAATATCAGCAGCTCGTTCTTTTCCCTTTCCTTTTTGTACCCTGATCTACGCAAACAGCACCAATGGGCCTTGTTCATTTCGAGGACGGAAAAGTCCTCTATTATCCTTACACACCTTCTAAATCAGCAGGCTACGCATTTGTGGCTCTTTTTGCCATCGCTACTGTCGCCCATATTGCATACATTTGCAAGTACAAAGCTAAATATTTTATACCGATTGTGCTAGGGGGCATTTGTAAGATACTGCCATGAATGTCATCCAGCCAAAGACTAATCAATCAATAGGCGAGACCTTTGGTTATTATGGGCGGGCTTGGGCTGGCAGTCTTCCGAACTCTCCAAAGCCTTTTATGCTCCAGCTTATGCTGATCTTGATTGCACCAGTCTTTATTTGCGCCACCATCTACATGACACTTGGCAAATTCAAGCAAAACCTTCTTGGTAAACCCAAGAGAAAATGCGGCTTAACTTCTTTGTTCGTCTTGGTTGATGTTGCAGCATTTTGCTCCCAGGTTGGCGGAGGTCTCGTACAGGTTACGGGAAACCTAGACATCATGCGAATAGGTGATAATGTTGTGCTGGGTGGCCTTATCCTCCAGCTGGTTGCATTGGCTATATATTTTGGTTTGATTGTGTCTTTTCACAAGATGGTTTGTCGTGACATGCCACACCTTGAAGGTTGGAAACCTTTTGTTTGGGTCCTAGCTATCTCAGTTTTTGCCACGTGGGTACGCAATCTAGTAAGGGCGATCGAGTACGCACAAGGGTTTCATGGCTTTATAAGCGAGAATGAAGCCATGCTCTACATATTCGATGCGTTTCTCATGCTTCTTGTTATGATACTACTCCTGGTATTTCATCCCAGCCGGCTACTGCAGACAAAAGGCAAGTCTGGTTCTGCCTACACTATGGATTATATTAATGTTGATAATTTGTAAATAGACTTGGTTAAATAAAGCAAAGTACCTTCGCCCACTACTTATTCTTCATTTACTACTCACTATTAAGAGTTGAGATTTAATTTGATACTCTCGAGATTAATAAAACGGCGAATCTTAGAGGCTATAATATTGTGGGAATTAATAACAATTTGCATAGTTCGATTTTCAGAAATTCCCGACAAAGTTGAGACCCACCTATTCGTATTGTCCATCGAACAATCCGCGTAATTCCTTCGCAGGCCCGATTGTCCAAGATTGACGACCCCAGTCAGGCCGAGTTGGCTCTCCCTAGGCCGAGACTCGTGTTTCCCAGCACCATACTGACAGAGCAGATTCCGGCGCTTTTGCAGCACGAATGAATACTTTTTCCATCAAATGAAAGGACCCTGCGGTCATTACATACAACCATGTATTCGGTACGTCCCAAGTTTCAGGGAAATGATGTTACCCCACGGTAGGATGCTAGCTCTGGTAGCATGTGCCGGGATCCGCTGACTACAAATAGACTGGCGTACGCTCGACTCGGAATATGGTTCTATTATGCTTTAACTGGCCCCAAAACCTTCTATCACTCGTTAATTTCTCAATATGCGTGCTTCTCCTCAAGTCGTTTTCATTCTTTCGGCTATTGCCGCCGTAGAAGCAGCACGAGGTTCGAAATACCGCCATGGACATCCAAAGAATGGCAACGTCGCCCCTGCCCTCTCTTCTGTCCCGTCTTCAGTAACGACAGAAGCTGCCTCTGAGAGCCTTTCCGGCGTTGTCTCTCCATCGGAAGAGTCATTCGAGACCAGACAGATGCAGAGCGGTGTTTCAACCGTCTCTATTATCCCGACCGAAGCAGTCAAAGTACCTGAGCCCGCCAATGATGCCAAAGATGTCAAGATTCAAGAGACTTTGACCTCGTCCAAGAAAACGGCCGCAATGTCAACACCACAATCTCAGGCAGCTACGAAGAGCAAGGCCACTAGAGCTGCACAAAAGGAGCCCACCAAGAAGTTCTGCGGCAAACCCAATGAATCAGAGGTCCTCTTTGGAACACCCTGGATTGTTTTCTCTATGAACTACAACTACCAGTCTATCAAAGGCTCTTCCTGCGTCGGCTACTACGACTACACGGGCTCTGGTGACGATCAAACCATTCACTGGAGCGTCCTCTGGAACATCGATCCTGACGTTGGCACCAACCTAGTTAAGGGTTACAACTTCATAGGTCTTACCCAGGGGCTGGAGACAAGACTCAGTGATATTAAGAGTATCCCTTCCAAATACGAGTGGACTACTAGCAAGACTACTGAGTACAAAGGTAGGTGATACGTCTGCTTAAACACGGTATGTGAATATTAAAGCTGACTCTCGACGCTTACTAGGCAACGTTGTGTACGATTTCATGACTTGCGACACAAAAGGGGACTCAACCTCAAACCGTGCGCAGGAGCTCATGCTCTGGATCAACTGGGAGGGTGGTCAGGTTCCCATCGGTTGGGGCGAGGGACCCATTGCCACCATCAATGGGCTCTTTGGCAAGGACGGCTGGAAGCTGTATCAGGGTGTCAATGCCGACACAGGCATAACCGTGACCTCGCTCCTGTGCCCCGACGACAACCAGTTTGGCAACGAAGAGGGTGGGAGCTTTGAGGGTGATATCAAAGACTGGCTCGTAGCGCTATCTAAGAATGGCGTGTTCAAGGCAGACACATATGTAAACGTTGGAAATGCGGGTATGGAGCCTTACTATGGCACTGTCGACTTTGACAACCACCTGAGTCTCAGGGTCAACGTCTAGAGAGAATAAGAGGGTTTCATTCAGATTGTTTACATTTTGGACTCTGGAACCTTTTCAACATGCCCAATTGAGCGGCGACATAGCCGGACTCCCCATTGTGAGTAATTAAGCGTAGGGTTTCCTTCCATTAAGTAAGCGCACATTGCCACATTTCCTTTCCGCTAAGACTTGCTTCCAGCGCATAAAACGAGTCGTACGGCTGGGCAAATCTTTCCAGCCATGCCTAGCCTGTAAATTACATTAGTATGCTCGGCCTTCGGTGAAATGGCCATCCGTTAATACTGGACGACCTTGCCCAAGTCTTGGCAGTGGCTGCTAATTAGGGATGTAGCGGTTAAGGGAAGTACGGACCTGGAAACGATCTCATTATAGTTACTCGATTTGAGTTGTCTCCGCACGTCAACGTCAGAGGTCTGGTCTTAGGAGCACACGTCCCGCTCGGTTCGGCGTGAGTTGGAAGGCCGAGGAACGCATGAAAGGGGGAAAGTGCTGGGATCTTAATTCAACATTTAGAAGATTTCGCGGCCCTGGCGTCGAGAGTTCAAACATAAGACCTATATATATAAGCGGTTAAAATTCATTTTATCTTCTACAATCAACATGAGTCTACAGTACTCTAATGAATAATCTCGTTCGTTAATCACATTTCACCATGAGATCACCCTGGGGTATCGTCTTTACCCTCTTCTGTTTTATACTCCCCTCGACTTCATATTCAATTGGAGGAGAATGTCAACTCCGCTGCACCGACATTGTTATCCCAGTCACCATAAGTGCCACCAATCTCCAAATTCCCATCGCTTCGACTGGACCTACGTTTAATGTTCCTGTTCATGGCACCTTTAACATCGCTGCTCGATACTGTGAGCCTGAGATCAAGATCCCCTTCAAGCAACATATTCTCCAGATCTTGGTTCATGGCATCACATATGACCGCAATTGTAAGTCCCCATGAATTAAGATACGGACACTTTGTACTTACCGGCATTTTTAGATTGGTCTGGTGATGGGCCGCCAGGATCCAGTTACCATGGCGATCAATACAGCTGGATTGCATTTGCCTCCAAGCAAGGCTACCCCACTCTGTCCATTGACCGCCTTGGAAATGGATTGTCTGATCACCCTGATCCAATTACTGTCGTTCAATTGGCAACCGAGGTAGAGACCATCCATCAGCTTGTTCTTAAAGCTCGATCTGGGACTTTGCCGGGACCTTCAAAACCTCGGGCTTTCCACAAGGTCATTTATGCTGGTCACAGTTCGGCTCTACGGCGGGGACCGGCTTGAACGCAAAGTATCCCTTTGATGCCGATGCAACCATCCTTACCGGCTTCACACATACGAGTAACGTGCCACTCCTTTCCGCAGCGTTCAGCACAGACTTTTCTCCCGCAGCCCAGGTCAACGCGGAGAAGTTCGGCAACCTCGATCCAGGATACGTAGCAATGAGCAACGAGACGACTTTCACTCAGCTCTTCTACTACCCTGGCGGTTTCGATCAAGCACTTGCCGCATTGGATTACAGCTTGAGGGACACTGTTGCAACTGGAGAAGTTACCAGCACCACCCTCGGCCCAGCCATAGCCTCAAACTACACCGGGCCTGTCTTTGTTATAACAGGCCAACATGACGCAATCTTTTGTGATCTCGCTAACCCACATCCCCCCGAAAATTTCACATTCGTAACTTTTGACTGCGGACCACACACGACGGGATTTCTAGCGCAAACTAAGGCTCTCTATCCGACTGCGAAATTTGAGTGGTACGCACCACCATCCGCTGGCCATTGTTGGCATTTCCACCGTGTAGCCTATGCCACTTTTTCCATTGCTCATAAATGGTTAGCATCACAGGGACTTTAAGAGTGGAATGATATTAGTCACATTATTGTCCCAATATCCGTCGTTCTTACTTGTACATGTGATAGCAGACCATATACACAGCCAGGCCCAATCAAACGCCTTGAAAACGACGGGGAGAGAAGATAGTATTTAATAAAGGATATTCTTACCAGAAACAATTAAGCGCCTCATAGGTAGAGAATAAATATGCCTTGCCTCTTAAGGGGTAGTAACCAAACCTGCTCATGCTTTAGAGCGCTAAATGGGATTATAGGCTAGTTAATCCTTACTAAAACAGACATAGTTCTTTTCTCAACAGCCTTTGCTGGAGGCTACTATGGAACCAGCCGAGCTTGGTTCATACCTCTTGTTCTGAATAACAATTACGTTAACTGCTCCCTGTGTCACAAGGATGATGTTAGCCTAGCTTGATGATACTACAGGTTACTACACGTATATGTGAGATGGAACTCATGGCTAAGATTAACACTAAATCACGCGACCAGTGAACTCCATCGTTAAACAAAGTGGTATGCTTTGTAGCACGCGTCTGTTCTAGGGCGGTAAGCATTATTTGCTTAGATCGACTTTATATCCTTCAGCCATAGACTATCATCAGTGCTATTGCGCAGGGTGAGTATGAGCCATAGCCTATTTCCCTGCCTAGTTACCTCCCACCTATCATATAGTTGTTTTTAAAATAACTTGATTATGCCATCCTTATTATATGAAAAGGGATATACCCCTAGCACTTAGTCCTATTACTCCAGTATTTAACCTTATTATAATAACTTAATTACTTAAGAGGTTGTGTTTTTATTATTAATAAACAGCGTAATTAATTACTATTTTATTTTACTTACCCACGTTGTATTAATTTTAATCGTCATTCTTTTTTAAATGTAGAGTAACTATTTAAATCAAAGAGATAATTTAGCTATAATACTACTCAGTATCAAGGAAATTCTATTCCTGCTCTACATCAAATGAAATAATAATCTAAGTAAACTTCTAATAAATAATCTTGTTTTGCAGTGGAAACCTGTTAAAGAAGCTGAAGTTCCGGGAAATCTGCGTTCCTTTTGTCTATCATTACAGGGTAGCCAAGTGACTTAAGCCCCTTTTCCATTCTTCTATGCTTGCAGTCCCTATCACACCATATTCTACGTGAAGTAAGTGCGACTATATGTTTTAAACCTTGCAGGGCAGGTTTATACGCGGATGATCTCTTATCTGCTCCACTTTGTACGCGCTGACTATGATTGCTAATTTCAGGATCGCGGCAGAGAGGTCAGTGCAGGAGTTGGCTTACGCTATTTGGCAACTGTCGCCTAGACGGAGTTCGGTAAACCCTTTAATTAGTTCTATACTTCTAGAGCCAGTCGCAAAGATAAGCTAACCCTTATAAGGACGATTCCGATGTTAACTATTTGTCTGTCGGCCTGTTACAGGTGGGATTTACTGGGATTTCAGGGGTCTGTCTCATGTCGCAGCAAATGCTCCGCAATCATGCCAGCGTTCGTGATCTGAAACCTAAACTAACATCAGATGATAGCCTTGCACAGGAAATTCAGGGCTGACGCAAGCATAACTAGAGAGTGGGCGAATCTGCAAAACGTAATAAATACGCTGTAGAACCTCACCTCAATCCAATCCAACCCAACCTAGCGGCAATTCTCCACCAACATTCAATCAGACAGTCTTCGCAACGCAAACCTCGATATGGTATCTCTACGCACCTTTGCCGTTGGCAGCATGCTTGCCTTCGGCGCAATGGCAAACTCAATCTTCGCAAGGGCAGTCAATCCAGGTCCAGTCAAAGGTGATACCTTCATTCATGACCCTACGGTAGTCAAGAAGCCCGACGGCACCTATCTCGCTGCTTTCACAGCCGACAACATTGGCCTCAAGGTGTCTAGCGACCGTACTACCTGGCGCGATGCCGGCGCTGCATTCCCCTCGGGTGCCCCTTGGACTACTCCTTACACAAAGGGCGATAAGAACTTATGGGCACCGGATCTTTCTTATCATAATGGCCAATACTATATGTATTACTCAGCTTCCAGCTTTGGTACATCTCGATCAGCTATCTTCTTCGCTACGAGTAAGACTGGTGCATCCGGCTCGTGGACCAACCAGGGTCTCGTTATCGAATCCTTCGATAATAGCAACTACAATGCCATCGACCCTAACCTCTTTGTCGACTCTGATGGAAAGTGGTGGCTTTCATTTGGCTCCTTCTGGTCTGGTATTAAGCTTATCGAGTTGAGCCCTAAGACTGGAAAGCCCATCAATAAGAACAGCCTCACTTCTATTGCCGCTCGCCCTCAGAACGGTGGAGCTATTGAGGCCCCTTATATCACTAAGCATGGCAACTACTATTATCTCTGGGTGGCGTTTGATAGCTGTTGTAAGGGAACTGCGAGTACTTATCGTACCATGGTTGGCCGCTCTTCAAAGATCACAGGCCCCTATGTCGACCGCAATGGAAAGTCTATGATGCAAGGCGGCGCAAACCAACTTCTCGCTAGCCATGGCAATATCCACGGACCCGGCCACCCCGCTGTTTTCACCGATAAGGATGCCGATGTGTTGGTCTATCATTATTACAACGCCGCTGGTACTGCCCAGCTTGGTATTAACCTGATCCGCTATGACAACGGCTGGCCCACTGTTTACTAAGCTATTGTGGGAAGAATCGGAGAAGGCATAAAAGACTGCGAAGTTGGATAGTTTAAAGAGTGAGGTTACTATTACTGGCAAGTGGGTATCTGTGATGATGTCTTGGTATTGGGCTTGGCCAGTTAACATTATTAGCCACATTTCTTGTTATATTACGTTCTTGTAAATTTTATAATTTATGTATATATAAATATCTATATATCTATATTCTCATACCTTAGCATATCTGTTTAAGCATTTACCTCTTCGCTCTTGGGTTCTGCTTCCAATTAGCACCTGTATGACGACCTGTATGAATAAAGCAGATTTAACTACATCTCAGTAATTAAGGGAAAGGTTACTTGAAGATCTTTAAATATACTAACTACAGACAGGCATATGGGCTCTAATTAAGACAGACTTGTTCTGCAGGTCAAATGTCAAGGTCAAGGTCAAAGTCAAGCCAGCCTTCGGCCCAAAGGTTCAATCAATCCATATCATACTTGCGTGACCTTCTTTAGGATCCCACTGTGCCATTGTTATGATGTGATGTAATGCGCAATGATATTAATAATATTATTAAGTGGAATAATACCAGTATAAAATATATCATATAACTAATAGTTCTATGTCTAGATGGTTTATAGTATATTTACCGTTTGCACTTTATTATGTCTATCTATGGACGAGCTTAACTACCACAAGTAATACTAGGACGCAAAGAAGAATTTCTCTTTCTTGCCACGTTAAGTAGTAGGAAGCTCTAATACTATATCGTATCCAGCATAGCTATTATAACGCGACGAGCTCAGTCCAGAAATTATAAGGATTACTATAGCTTATTTTATTTCTACTTGGTATTATCGGTTTTGTTATTCTGTATTTACTTAGCTTAAAGAGCCTAGTATTATCCAGTTTTCCCACTATACTACTTACTCTTAATTGTAGGAATTGTTTTCATAACTGTTTTACTATATGAATATAGACAAAAAACATCGCCACTTTTTAGATATTAGTTCAGCCACAGCTCTAATATAACTAATTATAAGATGGAGTGTTAAAGAATTACACATGGATAAGGCTGATTTCCAGGCTATAGATACACAACCGCAGAGGTAGGTAACATAAGTACAGTACATGTTATGAGTTGCTAATTAGGTCTCATCCTGCCCTGGCATACCCGCCCTCTCTTAAACTACTTGTCTGGTTACCTAATGGACATATACTCCTTGAGAACTCTCTGGATACATGGCAGCCATGAGCTGTTTACCAAAGCTCGCAAGTGGGCTTCTTCTGGGGGCAATTAAAAGCCTTCTGGAAATCAGCACTGTTCTTCAGAGGCAAGACAATCCTCGCTTTGTTAGGAGCGTGCTCGTCAGTCAGATCATTCTTGCCCTCTGCACCAAGATTCTCACACCAGTTCTGGCCATACTTGATGAAAAAAAGCTGGTCATGAGTATACTTGGCTAATCCAGGTAGGCCTGGAGCTTTACCGTTCTCTTTTTGATACCTCTTCCAGGCCGAATAACTCGCAAGAACACCACCAGCATCAGCTACGTTCTCGTTCAAAGTAATCTCTCCGTCGATGTTATTCTCCTCGCCATCTGGGTCAGTAACAGTGAAGTTACTGTATTGCTTGATAAAACACTCTGCAGCCTTTTGGAAGCCTTCTGTGGATTGTTCATCGAACCAACCACTGAAGTTACCGGTCTTGTCGAAGTTATGACCACTGTTGTCAAAGCCGTGAGTGACTTCGTGGCCGACGATGCTGCCCATGCCTCCGTAGGTTATATAAGCCGGATAGCCAGGATCATAGAGTGGGGATTGTTGGATGCCAGCAAGGATGATCATGGCGTTTTCTTGGGGGCTGTGGAAAGCGTTGGTTTGGAGAGTACTGAACTGAAAGTGGTCTTTGTCAAAAGGCTTGTTCAGAGCAGCCCAGTTCTTGGCCACCCGAGACTTGGCAAACAACAAGGCGTTCAACATATGAGAATTCGTGACAGTGATGTCAGAATAATAGTCTTTCAAAGACTGTGGGTCAGTTAAAAGAGGGTTCGAAGGTAATCCGATCTTGATCGCCATGGCATGCACTTTCTCGATAGCAGCTTGCTTGACCTTGGCAGTAGCCCAATCTCTGCTCTGAATGCGCGAGATGAACGCAGCCTCGAGGTTCTTGATGATCTGAAATGTGAAATTCTTGGCTTCCGGGGTGAAGTTTTTGTCCGCAAAGAACCGGGTCAATATCCATGTCAGTCCCGAGGGACCAATACTTTCGACTTCGGCAGTCCATGCCACGCCAGTATCAAGAAGCCTTGCGCAACGTTGCCATCGAGGCACAGGACTTCCAGGGTCTGCTCCTCTCTGTTTAAACTGAAACTTGTTGTAGGCATCGGTTTGTGGGGAGTCGATATAGGTTGAAAGAGCATCGACAAATTTCCATACAAAAAAGGCCTGAAGCACTTCCGGCGGTGTCTTCGAAACAGTTCTCGATAAGCTCTTCCAGTAGGCTTTGTCTGAGATCTCAATCTTGGAAGTATCTGTACCTTCTGGTGCCAGCTGGTCAACTACATATTTGTAGTTCAGCTGCGGGGCCAGTTTCTGGATCTGAGAAAGAGACATGAATGCTTCATCAGGCTTACTAGTCGCGTTCACATCCGGTGCCGAGCTTTCTTCCGGGGTTATCGCGACCTGGAAGGCTAAGACAGATTCCATCAGAGAATACGACTCCGACTTAGTCAGGTTGGCGGGGTGAATAGCAGAAAGCAATCCACTCGCTAATCTCAAGTACTCTGGTTCATAATCTGAATCTGCGGGGTTTCCAAGGCTCATGGGGTTTTGCAACTGGAGAACCACTTTACTAGGGTCCGCCGAGTACTGCCCTTGCAAGAGCCTTTGGGTGGTCTCGATACCAAGACTCTCAAATAGTACCACGGTCCTTCCCATAGATGCAGAATGATCATAAGTCATGTTGGGATAGTAAGTCGAACGGACGCCAGCAGGAAAACTCTCGACGACTGTCTGGGCGAACACTCGAAGCTGACTAAGACCTTCTTCCTCATGGGCAGTGGAGTTCATGCAAACCTGATACGCACCCTGAAGCATTGCAAAGTTCTCTTGGTCAATAGAAGTCTGCTCCTTGGTAAGACCGACTGTGATCCAGCCTGCTTGTTTGTCTGAAGGATAAGGCTCTTCGAGAATGCTACGGACGAGGTCGAAGACGTGAGACTCGGCGGCCGAGAGTGTGTTGACGGATGTGACGCCGGCCGGAATAGGGTTGCGCGCTGGCCAATTACCACAGACCACTGTAAAATATCAGCTTCTGTCTACTTCAAGGTGTAAAGGGAAACTCACACTCGTCGAAATCTGTGCATGGGTCGATTTCCCCATGATTCTGAGCCATGCTTCCCAGGATCTCGTCTGCAATATTAATGCATACTGGTGTGGTACAGAGCCCATTGGCCCCAACACCATGGGACGTGTTAGGAATGATACCCATTGCGATGACGATTGTGCAGATCTGAAGATATAGAGGGTTCCAAGGTAAAGAGGAAGTCACAGTGGAGCTTCTATGAGATATTAAATGGAAAGTTGACTTTGAATGCGAAATCCTGGGGCCCTTATATACCGTGCGATGCCATATCATCGTGGCAGTGCCAATAAAGCTGGAAGACCGTCAATAAGATTTCAATTATCCAATGTGCTGACAAGATAGAAAGATGAGACAGCATTGAGGCTCAGCTGTAGCCATCGAGGCACTTTCGAAAGACAGTACTAAATGAAGACAATGTCCACGTCACCGAGCTCGAATGTAGATTCCTGAAAGGGTATGGCTACCAATGAGCGGGCTGACTCCAGTCATCTTGGTTGGGACTTCAGTGCCTGGCTATTCTTAGCAAAGGTAACACAGCGCTGGGCTATGCATCTTCAGTATGTCGAAATAGTGCTTCCGTGTTGAAGCGGGAAAGACAATGAAAAAGGCATTCTGTATTGCATTCATTTCATCAGGTAAGTTCTATTTAAGGCCCAAGATTTCAGCTTCCCATAATTTCACTAAATGGGTCTGCTGATGTTCAGCGATCTGACTAACCACAAGGTTACTGTTGCAAGCTAAAGCGCCGCTCTGACAGTGTTCCAGCCTCTGAGGAGATTAGGCTTGTGAACCTCTAAAGGCACCAACTTCTTGTCTCAGTAAGCAACTAGTGGGTTTAAATAAGATGTAAGATATGCATAAATAAAGTTTGCCGACGATGCCGACCCTTAATAGCCTATGTTGCTGCCGAGTCGTATACCGTTAATAGTAAACAGACGACAGTTTTTAACATTGCCGACCTCGGTGACTTTATAATATAATATCTTTCAAACCTTTAGACTACTGAACACTAGTTAAAAACTTGTTTGGTGTAAGATTGAATAGAATCCCAGCACCTCCTCTGCTATTCCACTCGATAAAGAGTGTCCTAATCGCTCTTCTTCTTCAACATCAGCAAAACACCAGTCACATCTCTCTGCAGCATTATTTCCCCCTTCCTAGTGCCCACATCAGCCAGAAGTTTCTTAATTCTCCTCCTTACTTAACGCACCAGATTATCCTCAGTCCCGACAGGTTTAGGACGATTTTACCTCTATCTCGTAAGCGGAGTTCGGGGTCCAAAGCTATTTCTATCTGACCTAGGTTACTTGGCGGATAATATATAAAGACACCCGTGTAGGTATTGGGGCTGGCATCAATTTCTTATGTATTAGAGACCCTAGGTTAAACTCGGATACTAGGTAGATTGACTATAAATATATTTCCTATGGAGGAGTCTTTCCGCTTAAACAAATTTCCAGGTGATTATTCCCCAGGCTATCTCCGCTTAATCGATAAGGATTACCCCACGACAAGACTCATCTCGAGCGATACCGCAGCATGAAGGCGATCTCAGTACGAAAGCAGTTAGATACCTTCCTGGGGTCATCCGAAACCTCCAATGATGAGTCTGCTCATGTGGAGAAGGATCGCGGAGACCTGCGATCTTGCGGGTTAATGACTATCCAGGTGCAATAGCCGGAGTCGGATCGCGCATCCGAAATACACTGTTTCTTTTTTCTTTCATTTCTCACTTTGCCGCTGTCCTGGTGCCATGGGACCAATTCACTGCGAGGGTTGATATTCCAACTTTTTTCAACATACATGAATGATGCTAATAGTCTCGAGGATTGCTGGAAAAAATGTCTACAGCGGAAAAGTCCCCCGGGCCCACAGGGGATACGTCTCGTCGAGATCAATCTGCAACGATGGATACAAATTCAACACGAAATAACAATGACGCGATGGCCGTGGATATTGAATCAAGCCTTGCAGTATGGATATGCGTCTTTGGAAGCTTCCTTTTTCTTATGCCTACATTTGGTACGTCCTCCGCTCTACTGTACAAACGATCTCACTAAACCTACCAGGTATGATGCAATCCGTCGGTATTTACCAGTCCTATCTCGAATTGAACCAACTGAGCGACTATACGGCGGGTGAAATCGGTTGGATTCCCGGAATGTATATATTCCTTTCCATGCTCATGGCGATTCAAGTTGGTCCCGTCCTTGACCAGCATGGCCCGTTTGCAGTGAGCATTATTGGTGGTGGCGGCATCGTCATCATGTTCATCCTACTGGCTGAATGTAAAGAGTACTGGCAGTTTATGCTTTGCTTTGGAATACTCGGTGGCCTTGCTACGGCTATTGCAGGTACTATTGGCGTCACTGTCGTTGCGAAACTCTTCACAAGAAGACGAGGGTTGGCTATCGGGCTGGCTCTCAGTGGATCATCTATAGGAACCGTCATCTTTCCTATTATGCTCCGATCTTTACTCCCTAAGCTTGGATGGAGTTGGTCAATGCGTATCGTCGCTTTTGTCACCCTTGGCATCTTCACGCTCGGCACTTTGTGCCTCATTCCTTACAAGCGATTAGCCCAGCTTGTCGCGCTACCCGTCACAAAGAAGCGCGGCCTAGCCGTCCTCAACTTCACAGCCTTTCGGTCCGTACCTTTCTCGTTAATATCAGTTATGTCCTTCGCCATCCAGTTCGTTCTTTATGGCATCGGAGGTCTCCTTCCTACCTTTGCAATCGAAGCAGGTCTAAAGGCTGAGGTTGGATATGCCTTACTTTCAATTGTTGGAGGAGCCTCAGCTTTTGGCCGTGTTATCCCCGGATTGGTTGGCGACAAGTTGGGCCACTGCAATGTCTTGATCTTCATGATGATAATGACACTCATCTTCATGGGTGCTTTGTTTGTACCCTTTGGCAACAGAAGTGTTGTCCTTTATGTTTTCAGCGGGCTGTGGGGATTTTGCTCTGGAGGGTTCTTGTCTATAACGCCAGGTACGAACCAGTAATGGTATTTAAAGCCAGCAAGAGTAGGCCAACTGACTGTATGCAGTGTGCGTCGGAAAGACTTGCGATCCAAAAGATTACGGCCGATACTATGGTATGACCTCCCAACCTTCCGAGAAAGACCTTACTGACCAAATACTAGGTACCCTCAACTTCTTCATCAGCTTCTCTTTACTGATCTCTATTCCTGCAAGTGGTACTATGGTTGAGAGAATGGGTACTCAGGCACTGAGTGGACTTCTGACCGGTATACTTGCGTTGGGATTATGCTGTCTGATCGCTGCAAGAGCCTTTCTTATTGGCGAGTGGTTTGCACTCAAGACCAAGATCTAGGTTTGTTACTTCTTGGAAAAGACATCTAAGAAAGATAAGTTACGGCTTAATAAGAACCAAAAAGGTTGCATGGATTACTATCCTTGAATAATACTAGTTTTAGATGAGTATACTACAGTCAGAATGTTCAAACAAGTGATAGGGGCCGCGATGTCAATTGAGACCAAATTTGTGAAAGCCACCGCGGAAAACAACTGCAGCCACTGACTGTGGTCAATGAAGGGGGTCTTTAGTGGATAACGTTGAGTTGGCTGACGCTACACATGCCAAATAAGGTCGTTAGCTGCAATTTTACAGCGCCATGCTGCCTAACCGAGAACTAAAGTTACCTAGCTCCACGGGTTCACTAAGCGTCCGGAGACATTTCTGACTTATTCATGTCATAACCACTTCCTCTGGCACGCGACGCTGTAAAGTCGACGTTGCGTCGACGGCGACGAAAATGATAAATCAACTCTTATGAATAATGTTGACAAGGCCGAGTACAAAAGGGAAGGCACATCTTTTAACCGCCCTTACGATAAGAGTAATATAGGCTGAGCAGAGGATATATTTCCAGCGATATAACCAACACACTTGGCCGCCTCTGTATTATCTGATGAGCCGGGATGCCATGAGGGCTAACCACAAGGGGAATAGACTAGTTCTGGCTCAGCTGAGCCCATGCGGAATTGAATTCATTAATAGCTTTTTTGTGGTCGAACCCCTGTATTTTAAGAATAAAGATCCACTAAACCGGGGTCTATGAGTTCAGCTCAATTATTATTTCCGTCAAGGAATATAATTATTAATTCCTCAGACATCTAGACTCGCATAGACTATTGCTTCACTCATTACTTTTTGTTGGTAAATTAACCGACTTAAACGCAGTAAAAAGGGTGCTCAGGGTATTAAGCCGGTCTAGTACTCTTTTCCGTGTGACAAGTGGTTTTTGCTTTGTTTTTTGCTTGTCCTCCAAACTCACCATGGTCGCCCTCAAGCCTCTTCTGTTGCTTCTAGCACTTGGCGATGAGGCCCTCGTCAGCCCAGCTAAGCCAGCTTCTTACTTTACGGTTCTCGGTACCAAGATTATCATGAGCTGACATGGTGCATCAGGGGCTCTCACTAACAAATTTGACTCGCTATGCGGCCCAGTTTAACCCAACGTATGATATTTACTGTTCTGCAAGAGCTAATAGGAATATATTGGTTTCGGCTCAGCCGATTGGGTTTGGACTGCTCTTTCGTGGCGTGCTCAGGGTCCAGGCGCCAGGAGCTTTGATTCATTGGCCCCCATCTTGCCAGGCGGTGAATCACTCAGCCAAGATTATTGCCTCTAGTCTAATTGATGGCCCACATACAAAGGACTTTACCGATTCTACAAGGCATCTAGACTGATCCAAAGGGTCCATTGCTTTCATGTTTATTCCCATCATCAAGCCTTCAGAATTCGTCTTGTCAGGGGACTGACTGTCTTTCTTCCTGTACTTAAATTCATTCACCTCTGCTGTTTTCTTGCTAGGCAGATCGGACTGCATCTTCTCTCTCACTTGACAGAAGTCATCATGGTTGCTTTCAAGTCTCTCCTGGTGCTCCTCACGCTTGGCGCTGAAGCCCTTGCTGGCCCTGCGAAGCCTGACTCGTCCACTTGCACCACCTTCCTTGGTAGCAAGACCGTCAAGAGTGTGCCTACGGCCAGGACCACCACAATTAAGAACGTGACCATCATCAAGAAGGTCATTCGCAAGGTTAACGTGGTCGTTGTGCCTAGATCCAAGACCACTACTGTCCGCACAACTAAGACAGACACAATCACCCACACTGACGACAGCGATGTCGCTACTGTAACTGTCACTTGTAAGTACCTAGCATGCCGTACTTCTACCGCCTTGGCCAAACTGACATACCCTGCCATAGCCAACCAGTCCACCAAGACCAACACTAGGACTGCTTGGGTCACTAGAGTATATACTTCTTACACAACCACAACCAAGTCCTTCACGTCCACGGTCACAACCACACCTGTTGGATACACAGCCATTCTCGACGATACATCATACAGGGCTAAGCGGGATCTACCACTGGAAAAAGAACCTGCAGACGACGTTACTCCTATCGTCCCTGATACTCTGGTCGGCGGTGATCTCCCCCAGAGTGTCCACTGCGTCAAGGATGTCCCCAAATACTCCACCAAGACCGTTACTACAAATGTTCAGGGCCCGAGACGCACTCTCAAGGCCGTCACCAAGACCAAGACCCTCACCTCTTTCACAACTGTAGTATCCACAGTTTTTCCTGAAGCTACGTCGACCACCACCACCACCGAATATCGCGAGATCATCACTACCGATGTTGATGTCACATCCACTAGTGCTCTCACTGAGACTGGTAAGAACCTCTATCGCCATTCTATTTTGGCTCATACTAACACGGCTACAACAGTGACCGTCGAAAGTTGGATTCCCCAGGCAACTGTCTACGACATCTGCTCTAGGAGAAACATGATGCGAAGCGCCAACGGCGGAGGCTCTGTCATCACATACCGAGACGCCGGCGGAGTATCTCTGGCTGGGCTTGGCACGGGCTTCAACGAGGTCTCGTGCTGTAACGCATGCGCAGCTGATCCTTACTGCCGAGGAACTCAGTTTAGTGGTAGCAACACTGCTTGCTATGCATATGTTTCTCGAGACAGATCGCAGTGTACCACTGCTCGCAACCTCCTCGCGAGATACGTCACATATCCATTCTTCGATACGTCAGTTTACTCGAACGGTCCCTGCGGCTATTGGGAGAACGGAGGCCAGTTTTGATAATCATCATGATTCCGATGCTGGGATGATCACCTAACTTTCAATATTTTCACTGCGGCCACCAGTGTTCAGTTTGGTAGCTCATATACATGCATAGTTGAATTGTACATAGCTATGTACCTTTTGCTTCTTCTGAACAAATTTTCAATCGAGGATCTCTGCAATTCTAAACCAATATTACACAACTAAAGCCTCGTGACTCCGATACTTGCACAATTACCTGTTCTACCTTTCGTTTACAGCAGATGGTGATGGTCATAATACCCTCCATTTTACTCTCTCCGCTCATTATTTTACGAATGCACAAAACAACACAAAGTGCGGGTTCCACCACAATTGCTGTCGACTCACAACCCTTCTACGCCCTAGCATTTCTCCGAGAAGGTCAATGAGGAAGTACCAGCTCTGGCCAGTGTTCTTTGAGATTCTCTTCAGGGTTAAGATGAAGTTCAGATCACGGTATTTTAGCTCTTGATAAACAATATTTAAATCATGCCGTAGTGGTAAGCTAGCTGGGACATACCCTTTGCTAGTGAAATTGTTGGTCGGATAGAAAATAGCATGACAAGATCTGTATGACCTTCCATAGCTCTGCGAAACTTTAGAAGTCATGTGTCCCTCGTGTTGTTGTGTGGACTCCTCTCGGCCAATCGTACAGTCTGACTTCTGATGATCAAATGAGGTGGGCTTGACAGATGAGTTCTTCGAGATGTGAAAACTCCGGGACCCTCAAAGCGATACAAGTTTGATCCGCCTCTTTTTCTTGATTCAGGCATAAAGCCACGACCTAAGAATCGGTCGTTTTGAACCTTGCTTCTTATTTCATGCCATCCTCTATGAACATTTACCTTGTGCACTAGGCAAAGAGTTTCGGGGGCTAAAAAGGAGTATTCTCTGTGTCCCCATCTTTAGTGCCAGGCCCTCAACAAGACAAAGCAGATTTTGTTTTGTGAACCCAGCTTTACTGACACCTACCTTGTATGAGTCACTTTCACTTCCGACCCTGAGGTCGAGGCTCGTTCTCATCGTCATATCCGGTCTCAAGGTATTGATATTCAGGTAAATATGTCTTAACAACCACTAGGATTTAAATCCTTTTGCTTTTAATGGGTTACAAGCCCGGCGGCTCAGTGTTTAAAAAGCTTTCATAATTTTGCGTCAGAACTATCAACTAAGTTTAGCGAGGTTATAAGTTTAATCTCCTACTAGTGTGTATTCTCTCAAAAGAAATCTACTAAATAATAGAGTCATACTTATACTTACGCCGAAGAGGTTACCAAAGAAGCTGTAATTATTAACACTAGTACCTATTAAGCTGGAAGGGCTGTCAAAGCATGTGGGTCTTAAAACTACCAGGGTTTTATGTCTTTTTACTGTGCGAGATTCATTCCTGGGAGTTAAAACCTAATATTCGAGTTAGAGGTTGAGAAGTATATGAATTTAGCAAAATGTCATCGATATTAATATAAGCATTAAAATGTATTAATGCTAGGTTATATGCCCAACCTAATAATAGGAACAAATCCACCAAAAGGATTATTCATGTCATATACCACTAACAGCTTTCCCACATCGCCACACACATACCACTTGGGCAACACTTGGCTATAACAAAACATTAGCTCTGGCTCTAGTGAATATGACCATAGAAATTAAGACATACTGAATCCGAT
This sequence comes from Fusarium torulosum, assembly GCA_900312805.1. Classification (NCBI taxonomy): domain Eukaryota; kingdom Fungi; phylum Ascomycota; class Sordariomycetes; order Hypocreales; family Nectriaceae; genus Fusarium; species Fusarium torulosum. The sequence goes on from ONZP01000409.1 coordinate 22,472, forward strand.
GCAGAAAATACTGCAGCTTGTAGCGTGTGGCACATCGTTTGCAGCTTGGAGAGCGAGCACGGCCTCGTTGGAAAAGCCGGGGATAGTCAGTGCTGAGATAAGAGGCACTATAGCGGCAAGGAGCATAGAAGTCTTCATCTTTTCGTGTTTGAGGGTTGTGTTGCTGTGGGCGATAATGAATGAGTTTGCAAGCTATAGGATTGAGTAAGTAAAGGGTGTTACTTGGATATGTATTTGAGATTGCAACAGCGGAAGAGAGTTGCGAATATATATACCCTACCGTCCAGCTATGCTCGCTTGAAAACATTCTTATCTTTTTCTTTCTTGATTTCAGCAAGCCATTATGTTCTGGCCTTTGGGTAAGACATGACTATTGTATGTGGCGCTGCTGAGGACACTAATATTCACATTATAGACGCAATAAAACCTTCTTCAGCAATACCTTGACTCGGCAGGCATTAGCAGATTTCCCTTCTTGGTTAAAATCTTCTAAATCTATCATATTAACAAGGGTTCAAAGTCACGCATCTCGTGTTACTTCAATAGCCGTATGCGTGGAGTAGCCGAGATTTTTAGACACCCCACTTAGTCCGTCAGAGGCTTGCTGAGCATCACTGAATCTGGACGCTAAACACACCACAGTCGTCCAAAATAGGATAAGCAGCGATATTTGCAGGAGCTGAATGCTCAGAGAGTTTAAGTTCGAATCAAGTTTCGATTGAATTGGCCTAGGATGAAATGCAGGCTACTTCTTTGGACCACTCATCTTATAGAGGTTTATCTATTATAATATATCTGGAGTTTGCTCAAAGACTACCACGCTGAGGCGCCGACACCATCTGGAAGAATGATCCCATTTAGCTTGAATTTCTTCAGTCAGCCAGAAATCACCTGGGACGTAAAAGATAAATATGAGAGACAGGACATGGGAGGCAATGTGGTATCTGCTAGCAGTCAAGAATTTATGAGACGGAATTCCGTCTCAGTGCCACGATGTTAATCCGTTACCGCTTGACCTAAGCTTGTCGAGAGGCTTTATTCTTGAGATCTTTAGGCAACACTCAACACAGCACCTCGAGTCTTTTTATGGGGCCTAATCGTTGAATGTTCTTTATGATTTGGTGCTCTTATAGTTCGATCTTTTATCTGGAGTATTGCAGTTGTATTTAAATATACATTATTCCAGGTACTATAATAAAAGTATATATGAGTATTAGCTTTGAATTCAGGTTAGCAAAATCCCATATACACGTGATAATAGAGAAAAACTGTCTAAACTGCGGGGTAATTTAGAAATCTTATAGCCTTTCGCTTATCAGAACCTACTATCACAGACTATTCTACCTTCCTGTGAAGCCGTTTTTTACTATCTAATCTAAAATTCTATTGCTTTGCTTTACCTTAAAAATGCTCGACGAAAGAGACTCACCTGAGTTTACCTCGAAGCATGCTCTTCAACTACCAACTACTCTATGCGCGAAATGTCAGCCTTCTTTCACCCCTTGGCCTCAGCCAGAGTCAGGACCCCGAAACTTCAGATGGTATGACACGGTTGCCGACGTTCATAACTCTGCTGCCAGTGGCTGCGGGCTGTGTATCCAGCTTCTCAAGAACGGGCGGTACGAACATCCTCACCACACAGCCGAAGAAAACATAAGCAACGTTGGGAAGTTTGCCATTTATTCCCTCGGGGACGGGGTTAAACCAGAAGAGGGGTTACTCGTTCTGATCAGCATGTATTGGTTTGAAGATCCAGTGAAGGAAGAGCAAATGAAAAAGCATGTGTGGGCGGCTAAGGCATTCTTGATCCCTGGTATTCAGCAAGGTAGGATGACGCGTTGTATGGAATGGTTGAGTGCTAACCTCTATTCAGCTGTGCTCTATGATTCCATTGGAGAAACCAGCAGTATGCATCATACCTTGGAACTATGTAAGAAATGGATCCAGTATTGCGATGCTTCGCACACCTGTCGGGGCACCTCTACCACCACCCCTGAGGTATTACCTACTCGTCTTATCGAGATAGACGGGGACGAACCTCGACTTTGCGCAGACACGTCTAATATCGACACATCCACTCAATATGCTTCTCTAAGTCACTGCTGGGGTCTCAAGAAGTTTCTAACGCTCGTCAAGTCCAACTTGTCCGACTTTACACGCCGTATTTCCCTGAAGAGCTTGCCAAAGACATTCCAGGAAGCCATATATATTGCAAAGTCTCTTGGGTTCAAGTACATCTGGATAGACTCCTTATGCATTGTCCAAGATGATGCTGAGGACTGGAAACATGAATCAGTGCGTATGGGCAGTGTTTACGGCCGTTCAGGATTGAACATTGCGGCGACGGCTGCATCTGATGGACAGGTTGGATGTTGGCTGCCGCGTGATAAGGACTGGAGATGTCAAGTCCTGCTCGGAAACGATGGGCCTGCGCCCAGACTATATGAGTGTTTTCCTCCAGAAATGCTCCAACCCCGCAATGAACAAATCCCTCTAATGACTCGCGCTTGGGTTGTGCAGGAGCGCTTCCTATCACCACGGACGCTTCACTTCACCAAGGATCAGGCATTCTGGGTATGTCAGTCCGTTACCGCTTGCGAAATCTGGCCGGAAGGCATCCCCAGGGTTCAGCACTACCTTGAATGTTCCTTGGACCTTCCAAAAGGGTCTAGTTGGCTTTCTCGCGAAGGCTGGCCGACTATTGTAGAACAATACTCGTCTTGTAACCTCACATTTGGACGCGACAAACTTGTGGCCATCTCAGCTATCGCTCAGCTCATCCAGAAGAAGACGCCTGATGGTTATGTGGCAGGCATGTGGCAGAGCGACTTGGCAGCCGAACTTTGCTGGAGTACATCCCGTGGACGAAGATATATGCCTTCAACAGCTCCAAGCTGGTCGTGGGCCTCCAACTCGGCACCTATCAGCTACTTCAACAGTCCACCATACACATTCCCCGTGACAAAACATTACATCGAGATTTGCAGTATCGACATTGAGTACAGCACTCCTTCTAACCCCTTTGGCGAAATTATTAGTGGTACCCTTGAAATACGCTGCGAATATCTCAAAGAATGCACCGTATACGCAAAGGAGGAGAACAGTGGAATTATCATTGACGACAAGCGCACACTACGTGGAAGAACCATTATCGAGGGGATGGGCTTTGATCATTGGGAGGAGTATGCGGGGGTTGAGACCTTCCGTGCGTTCTGGTTACCCATTGCCTATCTTCCAGAACCAGGCAGGCATAGCGGTATTGTATTACAGCCGACTGGTGTACGAAAGGGAGAGTACAGGCGTATTGGAAGTGCGTCGGTACAGAGGTCAGGGAATTCAGATCTACATTTTCCCAGCGAGCCATTCCTTCCGAGAGAGGAGTATTGTGCGAGAGTAGATAATACCGGCGGAGGGAAACAAGACTTCTACATCTCAATTGTATAAATTATAAGCGAAGTATTTTAACATCTCAAAGGATATTATACCTATAGCTATTAAATATCATAAGATCAAATAGAAAAGAAAAAAAACTTTTAGTGTTCATATCTAAATGCAAAGAGCAAAGTATAAAGCTTAAGATATCTTATTTTACAAGAATAAAATTAAAAGATCGAGTAATATGTAATTAGAAAATAAAACACTTAAGAATCTTGAAGAACAAACAAATAGAGAAAGTATACCAATTTGCTATCATAATCCATAACCTCCCCTTCCCTCCTAGTCCAAATCATTATAATAGTTTAACCCATCCTTAGACTTCTAAAATGTCCCAGTAGTGAAGCTCCCTGCCCCATTCATATCGAGGCGTACAAATGACTTATCCGCAACAGAACCAGCTTGATTATACTCATACTGAACGAAGCTATTTGCATTAATATTTTGACCCCCAACAGTTGCGGAACTTCCCCCCTGGGTTGTTTTATAATAGCGGAATAGAACAATACCAGGGTCATTCTCATAGAATGTGGCTGTGAACTGGTTCGACTTTGCTTGCTGTTGAGAGAGTGTTTTGAGACACCAATTAATAGTTATAGTGCGGTCTCCACTGTTGCCAGAGACCTCATATTCGATCCGATCTTGTCCATCCCCAGCAATTGCTAGGTCATCCCAGTAAGGGAGGATAGATATGGGCGCTATAGAGTTATAGGGTAGTGGCTGATTGCCAAAAGTGGTGGACCCTTGGTTAGAGTTGACCGTTAAAAAGCCATTAGTGCTGACAGTGATATCAGTTCCAGATGACCCAAAGGCTGAGATCGCGAATGGCAAAGTGACTGGTGCGGACGCATCATCATTAAAATTAGCCGACCCAAATATTGGTGTTGGTGCGGATAAAACAGAGCTGCATGCTCCGAGAGGGACCTCTGAAGTTGTAGTAGCCTCCTCTGTAGTTGTAGTGGTAGTTTCGATATCTGAGGTAGTTAAAACTTCAGTGGTGGTGATTGCCTCGGATGTCGTGGTAGTTTCGATATCTGAGGTAGTCAATGCTTCAGTGACTGTTGAACTTGCATCTGAAGTGCTGACATTTGAACTGGTGGCAATTGCGTCGGAGGTCGTCGTAGTGTCCGTTTCCGTTTCCGTTTCCGTTACTAAGGTGCTGAGGGATTGTTCAGTCGTACCAGATTCGGTGACTGGGCCAACCGTCACGGAGCTACTCAGGGGAAGTGTCGATGTTGTTTCCTCAATAGGTTTAGAGCTCTCTGTAGACGCTGTCTCGAGGGATGAAACGAAGGTTGGGAAGATAGACAGTTCTGTGCTTAACTCAGAAGTTGGGGGAATAGAATTTGACACAGGAAAAGTGAAAGTCGCCGTTGGTTCGGCAGGTGTATCAGAAGTGATTAAAGAAATTTTAGATGACTGTGTAGGTGGCACTGGAATATTCATGGTGGTGAGCGATGAATTTGAGAAGCGGAATGTGGTTGTATGTAGAGGCTGTGTCTGAGGAGCATTTGTTGAGGGAGGTGGGTTGGGCTCTGATGGGAGTATAATGGAGGACGAGTCAACTGGGAATGTTACTTCCGAAGGAAAGGTCGATCTCGTTCGTGATATAAAGGTCTGGAGACTCGGCGCGAAAGATGTTTCGACTGATACAATGGGTTCGCCAATCGTAGAAGTAGTAGGGCTGATGACAATGCTACTGGAAGGTGTTTCTTGGTCCCGGCATTCTTGAACTATAATTGAATATCTATTAGCTATTATCCAGATTAGTTTCAAGGTATTACTTACAGCTAATAATAGCAAGACGGACTGTTCTGCAATTCGGCGGTGAGGAAGTAAAGCTTAAATAAACTTGTCCACCATCTGATATTTGGCAAAAGCCTGCTTCTCCATTGGGCAATAGCGAGTTCGAAAACTGAACAAAGCCATTACTATCGGCAGAAAACGAGGTCGAGATAGCTCCGTCAGGTACTGGTCCAGGCTGGCCGCTGAACTCTTTGTAATCTTCACCATTGTAGTAGATGGGTAAGTCGCCGTCTAGAAGGCTGCCACCTAAGAAATTGAACCGAGCCGCATCCTCACAGATGCCGGACTGGGTGCCAACAAAGCCCCCAAGTGCTCTTGCTTGAAGGCGTTGATCTCGCTTAACGTCTTGCGAGTTTGGGATAACGCGGAGGATGATATTTAGGAGGGTGGCTCCAGGCTCTGTAGGCTGAGCAGTAGGCTCAGAGATAGTTGTTTGGACTTCGGGTGCAGTTGAGGTCGTTACAAGCACATGCACTGATGAGAATGACTGCTGGATCGCACGGGAGGCAGAGGCCGAAGCAGAAACAGGAACAAGATAAGTGGATGTATATGTTATACAATATGTCTCGGGTAGTGCCCCCAGGTCTTGGTAAGCGCCAGTAGTACCGAGGAAACCTGCAAAAAGCAAGGGCAACAGATGTCTCGGTGCCATGATGAGAAAGGAGTGTGAAGAGGTGTGAGAAATGTCTGCCAAGAAGGAAACAGGTGTTAGTATTTAATACCATACGGGTTAGTATTTTGTAAGAATGTACTTCGAGACACAATTAGAATCTAGACCAAATTGCATACTCCCCTGGAGGCAATTTGAAATTGAGACTTAAAAGGAGCTAATAGCATTTTCAAACCTTCCTCTATGTTCATATTCTCAGCCATCTGGCATAATAATTATTACTTTATATCATAAGTCACATGTAACTTGACAGGATGCAGATCGATGTTAGGCGACAGAAGAGACATAAAGAAATTAGCAGTAGGTCACCGTATTTTATAACAGGCCTGGTAGCGGGCTTTCGCACTCCCTTGAGCTAGCGATCCAATTAGAATACTCAAATGCTACCCCTAGCATACCACCCTAACACATGCATAACAGTGATTCAACGGTTCTCAAGGGAGGGTTTCCTGTGTATGTTCCAAGCGCGTATGCTAATATACCAGAAGGAAAGTACGGCCCCTCAGTACAGCAAATTTTGATATGAGGGAGGACTTTGTTTTTCTAATTACGGTGACTAGGTACTAAAACATATTACCATCCAAGGAAGAACCGAGAAACACAAGGTCCCTATTCGCAGTCTTCTTGTTAACTGAAGATATACATGCTTCCACGTCTGTCTAAAATAAATAAAACTAGGCACGGGATACAGCCACAAGTGCAACAGGCGAAACTCAGTAGACCACTGCTTGAATACATATATACAGCGCTTTATAAGCTGCTGGCCTTTAAACTAGCCAGTGTATCGAAGGGAGAACAGGCCCCGTTCAATAGAGCTGACAACAATATTCCCACTCTGGAAGTAAGGGTAAACAGACCAAGCACCAAAGAACTCAGCCTCACCACCAACCTCGTCATCCTCGGGGTGGACGTCAAAGAAGCCAATTTCCTTCATTCCAGCGCCAGTATCGTCTTGGGTGAGTGAGGTAACATTAACCATACGTAGACCGGATCCATAGTTGGCCTGGTATGACACGCCGCCGATGATGTACTGGTTGTGGTCGATTGAGCGAACAGGACTCTTGTAGACACCTCGGAAGACAGGGTACTCGAGGTCCTGGATATCAACAATGTATGTGGTGGTATGCTGGTCCGCAGCAGGGCCAGTCTTTTGCTGCTCATCCAACTCATCATCCAACAGGAGGTACTTGTGATCCTCAGTCACCCAACCCTGGTGGGTGTAGGTGGCGCCGTTATATGTGGTGCGCGACAGCTGGCGTGGCATAGTGCGACGGGAGATGTCGACAATAGTGAGGGCATCTTCATTGTAGTTGAAGCAGATTTCACGACCCTGGAAGGCCTTCTGGGGACCACGGTAGATAACGCACTGGGCGTCGTGCACGTAGCCGTCCGACGCGACACAGCCAGCATCTTGAGGCCTCTTTGGGTTCGAGACATCAATCATCCAGAGGCCGGCACGACATTTAAGATCGTAGGCTGTACCGACAGCGGCAATGAGGGCTGTCTCCTCGTTGGCGACAAGATTGTGACTGTTGCCAAAAGCACTGAAGTGCGCCGCCAGGTCACTCCTAATGCTGAAGGTGGGAGGGTTCTTAACATCAGTGTTGAGAAGCTTGGTCAGGTCAAAGATCTGTAGACCGTGGCCAGCCGCTTCAGCGCCAATGTAGGCGTAGTTGCCAATGACCTTGATGTCACGCCACGAAGATGCGACAGTCTGTGTCGGGAGACGACCGACATAGGTCAGGCTACCGTCGGGATGAACCTCGACAAAGGCCGTGCCATCTGTCTGTCCTTGAAGGGCAAATTCGCGACCACTAGACGCATGTGTCCAGCCTGAGCAGGGAGATAAGTTAGTACAGGCTTCACACATTTACAGTAGGCCGAAAACATACCCCAGATGTCATTACCCTCGCGGGTACGGCTGCCCATATCCTGATGGCGCAAGAAGCCCAAGAGATCAACATTGTTGCAAGAGTAGCCTCCCGCTTTGCCGTCGGTACAAGACGTGGCAGAGCTGACTTTTTTGTAGCGATCTTTGTCAAAGACGCCAGCACTCGCCTCGCTCTCACGAAGGGCCATCTTTCGCTGGCGAAGCTCTTTCATTCCAACGGCATTGGGCGCATTGGCGGCACGCAGGTAGTCCTCATTATACTTGGACGTGTTGATCCTCTGGTTCTGGGCGATTGCGGAGCCCGCCAAGGTGGCAAAGAGGATGGAGGTGATACTGGCCTTCATATTGACAGAATGAATTTGCAAAGGAGTTCTAAAGAGAGTATGAGCAAGATACTACAGAGCAAAGAGTCTAAGGCCCTGGGTGGCTGAGCCGACTATTTATACTCGGTATCTTAGATCAAGCAATGTCGATTAATCCAGCAAAAGTTCAAGACTCAATGTAAATCCCTCCCCGGATTGGAAGCTGGACCTTTTGTCCTTGGCAGCTTATTCAACTCCAAGAATATGATAAGGTCCGTCCTTAGCCTTCCCCAACCTCTGACCATTGAGATGCCAGACAACGCATTGAACAATGTGCCTCATGTCTAATTAGAGTTAGTGATTGGGGCAAGGTTCTCCAGAACAACCGTAACCTTTGATGCACAAAGCCTTGGCTGTACAGCCAAGGATTGAGATACAGGCATATAGATAGTAAACCCTAGCTAGCTGTAATAGACAAGGAATAAGACCACCAGTTAAACTTTATAGCTCTCCCTACTCCGTCCCGGTAAATTAAAGCCAAGACTATACCAAGCTATCTTGCAGATCATATACCAGATTAACTTCAAGCTTATTATCACGCGACCCACTAAGAACTTTTTAAGATGCCTATCCAGGATAAAGACCCGCTTGTTTCCTTATGACCTGCTAGATCGAGGTAAAAGTGCGCTCTTAGCATCCCCGGGTTTAGATCTCTAGACATAGTTTATCTTTAACCATATCCAATAATATTAGTATCCAGGGAACTACATACAGCTCATAGTAATCAGAACACTAGATGTCCCAGGGTATACCAATACCTTTGCTCCCATTGGCCCTTTATGCTAGCCCTTCTAGCCTTCCTAAGCTCCTTTTCATAAGCAATAAAATAAACTCTTTGGGGACATCCGAATAGCATGCTCAGCAGCACTATCCCCGGCTAACTCCGGGACAGTGTCGGAGTATATGGCTTGACATGTAGGAACTGGCCTTTCCAGGCTAGACAGGTACAAGTTTGACAGCTTGCTCTACTTAATTAACTATAAGATTATCGGTCTTTGTTAAACCATAATTAATCGTTAAATTAATATATATGTTTATTAATAATCTATCTGGCGCCTTTTACCTCCTTTTAGTGGTTATCCTATATTATTCCTAGTTAAGACTAAACTAGTTAGGTGACTTTCCTTTCCTTAATCCGAGGTTTAATTAGTTAAAATACCCTTTATATTATTATATAATATCT
>ONZP01000410.1:0-77087 GCA_900312805.1 Fusarium torulosum
GAACTGGGGTGTTCTCTTACGGGGGACCAGCAAGTAACAAGCAACAAGCAACAAAAATGAATAGCGCACTCGTACACCGAGAACCGAGACTGATCTTGGCTCGATTCCAACTCTTCCTCTTTTTTTTTCCTCCCCTTCACCTGCTCCTCTTATCTTTTGTCTCCATCTCTACCTAAGTACGGATATTCACTTATCGTTCCCCAGGCACGGCACCTGACTCTCAACGGCTTTCCGTCTCTGTTTTGTATCCTCGGCCGCCAAATTGCTCCCTACTCGTGCCTCTGACGCTATCTTCAGCCACTGTCGTCAGTAGTAACAGAACAACCCGCTTCGGGATCTCCTGCAGAACAGCACTCCCAAATCAACGGGACACTCGTTCACCAAACGCTCAATATTTGTTTGCCCACGAGCATACTTTGCTCTACGCAGAAGCAAGAAGCAAGAAGGAAAAGAAGAAAGAGAACATCTCTCTTATCTTGACAAATACCATACGGCTAATATCGCCCACTTGTGTCCCACTTCCTATAAGCCCTTTGAAGGTAAGAAAACACATCTCTTCAGCTCTTCTCTCAACCCAAAGCCAAGCCCATGATATGCATTTAAATGTTGTGTTTCCGATACCCTTGAACTGCTTCTCCCCTCTTGTCACTTTTTACGCAAGCCATTTCTCTTTCACTTCCCCCAGAATGGATATGGATGTCTCTCGTCTACTCGCTAGAAGTCGCCTAAATTTTCGCTTTTCCGCACTCAACACCATCCATGGATCCCCCCGCCGTCCCAGTCCAGTTGGTTTGACGCCCTGCATCTGCTAAAGCGGCTCAACCCCACCCGCAATGGCCTCCTAGAGTATCCATAAGTGATGGCTTCGGGCTTCGTTATTCTTGCAGCTGCTGGTCTCTTTATGGATCTGGATGATTTCGAATGGACCCTCCCTCTCCATCGTTAGCCCCTCACCTATGAGTGTTAACTGCCCACATACCAGCAGCCGACATCCATTATCACACACTAAACACTTCTTCTCTCAACCGCCAACCGCCGCTTTCTGGCCAAACCATATCTGTCAAACCCTTATTTTGATCTTTGTCTTTTCTGCTCTGCTTTGTCGTGCTCGCCCTTCGCTGTTCCTCTCTCCATCTCTAGCTTTTCCCCGCCATATCGTCATCCTCCAGGATAGCTGCAGCTACCCCGAACTCAAAAGACCCCGAACCAAACCTCAGGTACAAAGCACAAAACCCGTGATATAGCGCAACGGCCCCTTCTACCGCTCTGACAGCAAGCAAGCGTCACTCAAGTGCCATGGCCTCGCTTGCTCTGAGTCTGAAACCCCTCGCCAGCCACTCACGTCTTGTTCCCTTCCGCGTTGGCGTTACCACCTCTTAACCTTCAAAATCTTCTTTCTTCCAAGTGGCTCTAGCCTCGGATCCTTGTCTCATTTGCATTGCATTTCTTATTTCTTTTTGGCGGAATTTCTAACTCCAGACTCAGGTTCCATCACTTCTCCTCCCCTTACCGTCGTTGTCTACGGCCGGCCCCGCGCTGCTATCTCGGAGCTGTCCAGCACCGCTCTGCTTCACCACAAACGAGACCTTTATCCCGAGAGCATATACGGATATCACGGGCAAAATGTCACCAGCTGAGAACAAGGTGGGCTTGACCCTGGCTGCGAATTCGCTGGAGTACGGCCACTAACAAAATCTGGCCTCAGGAGGAGAAAGACCTCAAGGCTCGCTTTGGCGATAACATTGATGTGGACACCTTTGAGCAGATTCTTGAGATGGACGAACCAGACGATCATGAATTCAGCCAATCGATCGTTTTCGGCTTCTTTGACCAGGCAGAAGAGACATTCGTTCAAATCGATGAAGCACTGTGAGTTTTATCCATCGACTAGCCACTCGGCCTACTCGACAACGCGATGCCTTCGGGTTGAGAATGCTCGCTAATCGTTGACCTCCTTGGCTACACTTTCCAGGGAAAAGAAAGACCTTTCAGACCTGTCATCCCTTGGTCACTTCCTCAAGGGTTCATCAGCGACACTAGGACTCGCCAAAGTGAGGGATGGATGTGAAAAGATGCAGCGATACGGCAAGAAGGAAAACGTGGATGGCTCTCCCGAAGAGGACGAAGAAATTTGCCTGCAGCGCATCAAAGAAGCTTTCGAAGCTGTCAAGACTGACTACCACGAAGTCGAGACAGCCTTGAAGGAATACTACGAAAGCAAGGAATAATGCAGCTACACCATTCGCACAATACCCCAAAGCGAGGCGACGCGTCCACACTCGAATCAATATCTGGCTTGTTCACAGCTTGATACCCCATTCGAGACCTCTTATCGGACCCTCTACGGGTATTTTTTTTCAGTTCAACAAACGGTTGTTGTGTTGGGTATGTTCAGAGATGGCAGAGGCCGGGTTCATCGAAGCAGATACCCCAGGCCTTGGAAAGGCTTGAGGCTTAGAGGACGACCCGTCAGGTCAACCATGTTCAGAGGCATTACGAGGTAGTGTGGAACGATATACCGTTCCCCCCTCTTTGAATTGAAAAGCCTATTTGAAGATCCATGATGAAGAGTAGAAGCAGAAGGAGACTTGTAGATAGACTTGATGAGAAGCTTGGGATTGGTACAAAAGAAACACTGCTCATAACGCAACTTGGTTTTTTAGCCTGCGACCCGAGATTGCTACTCTGCGAGGTCTATTTTCCTCATGCTAACTTTGCTTCTTGTTCAAATTTTCCGGTATCAGATCAGATACGTGATTGAACTGCATCCTAGGGGCTCCGATTTGGTGGGGTAAAACTTGACACAACTGGCCGATCTACAATTTCATCTCGATACGAACACCTGACATCATCGAGGTGTCACAAACCAACGTCAGATACGTTGTACACAGCGTGTTAGTGATATTCCACAACCTTCACCGCATGGCAGAGTAGACGAAGCTTTTGTATTCGTGCTCTGTTAGTGAAGTACTGCAACGTCTTCTTATGACAATTGCTAACTCCAGCCGAGTGTACTAGGTCAATTAATCTGTCTCAAGTCGTGGATATATACATCTTGGACCAGAGCCATACTCATCGAAGCTATCTTTTGCAGAGCAAAACCGTAAGGGTTCAAAAAGTCCATCATGCCACCCAAACCAGTCAGGGCGTCCCCGACACATTTCGTGTGCATCTCACTGGCCGGGCCGCAGCTCGCCAGAAGCATGGCTGCTTTCCGCACTGAAGTCACGAATCCCGCCAGCTTTGGCGTACCCCCGGCTGCAGTGCGTCCAGTTGGCACAATGCATCTGACGCTTGGCGTCATGAGCCTCAAAGACGAGAGCATTGAGCATGCTAAAGAGTTACTGAGGGGCCTGAGATTGAACGAGTTCCTTGCAAGTGCCAAGGTCGGAACGTCGATGACTGATGATCGGCTCTCCATAACTCTTCAGGGCTTACATGCTATGCAATCACCCGCAAAGACCTCAGTGCTTTACGCCGCGCCTGTTGATACAGAGGGTATTCTATACAAGTTCTGCGAGCAGATCAAGACTGCGTTTCAGGAGGCTGGGTTGATGGCCAAAGAGGACAGGCCATTATTACTCCACGCAACTGTAGTCAACACGATATATGTCAAAGACGGCCGTGGGAGAAGACGGGAGAAGTTGACGTTCGATGCGCGGGACATGGTCAGCCTTTATGATGACTATGTTTGGTTGGAGAATATGCCCCTAGACAAAGTTACGCTTTGCCGGATGGGCGCAAAGAAGATAGAGGGGACGGACGATGAAGCTTATGAGATTGAGGCTGAGGTTGAGTTTTGATTATGAAGCGTTAGAACATGTTTAGATGTGTTACTTTGAAGGGCATCGTGTTATGGCCGTTATATTAATGCTCTCGACATAAGAGTCCCAGTATGAGTTTCGCATCAGGCATCTACATATTCTGGAGCAATACAATAGAGTAGAAACGATACGTCAATTGATAAAACGTGTTTATCTGCTGCAGATTAGGTAGACACATTTGTCCTCGAATATCGCGTAATAACTGCGTGTGGATTACCAACCATCAGACATAAAGACCGTAGGCTGACTGAGCATTTGCAGATATCAATTCAAGAATGAGAAGACAAGAACTATCCAATATGTGAAAGTCCTTGCAATTGATTAATATCCATAATCATATTCGTAAATAGTGTGAAATATCATGTCGTTATAAAACTTCTACCAGTCTATCACATTTGATATCACTGCGGCAGGGTGTGATACGGAGGTCGTCTTAAACCTAGAATTAGCGCACCCTTCACTGGGCGGCCGCCTAGAGTCTTATTCAACAGTTCACCTCCAGGCATCAGAATACAAAGAACCAACGTCATCAACATAAGTCGCCTATTTCCTCGACGCAACCGTCAGAGCATCACTCGGTCATCCAACGCACTTGATGCCAGCGACAATGCGGAACCAGCATCCCCTGGCCCCGGACCCCACGACTTGACGATCCTCTGCAGTGGAGGCTATACACGCCTAGATCTTACAGCTCCGCCTCGTTACCACCATGAACACTACGGAAAAGCGCCGTCCAGCGCCCGGCAACTCGTCTGCCCATATCCTGCGAACTGGTGCTTCGAACAACAACCGCACCAGCATGCCTGCTTTGCCACCTAGGGCTGCCATGCCTTCCAATACCAACGCGACGCCCGAAGAGACCCATGAGACAAGCGGTGGTGCCCCGCTCAAAGAGAAGGAGAGCGCAGCTCCAGGGAGTAGTGGCACGAAGGATAAGGACCGTGACAAGGATCGCAAAGAGCGGAGGGAGAAGAAGGAGAAGAAGGAGAGGGAACGCGAGCTTGAGGTCATTCTGAAAGAGAAGGATGAGAAGATTGCATATCTGGAGAAGGAGATGGGTATAATGGAGCGAGAGTTCCACCGCGAATTGGATAAGCTGAGCCGAAACGAAAGCGAAACGGCAACATTCTGGCAAGCCAAGCATAGCGCGCTGAATCAACAATATTTACGGACTGATACCGAGCTACGACTACTACGCGCCGAGGTTGAAGTACGAGAGGGCGAGCGTGAAGAGCTGCGAGAAGGTTGGGAGGTCCTACGACGAGAGCTCAAGGAGCGAGACGACGAAATTCGAGGGCTCAGAGGTCAAGTGCGTGGATTGAAAGAGTGGGTGAGTAGTAGCACAAGAACAGACGGACAGGAGTGCGACGAGGTGTTTGGCGATGGGATGGCACGGCTGGGCAATGGTTTGCAGAACTGGGTCATTGTGAACTTTCGCAAGGCCAAAATAAGTGAGTAATCTTGGTATTCCCTGGAAGGTCGATTGGCTAATATCTGGTAGATCTGGAGAATTTGGATGAGGCAACGCTGGCCGAGGTCAATGAGCTTGTGCCTATGTACGAGGAGCTTGCATCGACACACAAAGTTTACCTCTTGCAATCTATTGTGTCGAGGATACTAGTCGAAATGGTGTTTGACGCCTACTTTGTCGGTCTTTCAGAGGAACAGACTCAGCAATTTCGACAGCTGGAAAAGCTCATTTCTTCATATGGTATGTCACTTGTTGTCAACCATAGCCAATTACTAACTCATACAGCTGCTTCTGACGAGGCCATAAACCATTGGCGGTCCTCTACTCTTGCTCTTCTCCGTCGAGATGGCTCATCTCTCGAAGCATCAACGTCATCCGTCACTGAAGCCATCCTGACCCGAATAACTCGTCTTCTCGACGCCCTCTGCGGTACATCTCCCTCCGAGGCGCGAGACAGTGGACTACGTGTTCTCGTCAACAACTCAATAGAGCTCGCGCGCCTCGTTGCCGTTCAAAAGGCCGTGCTGCGCGTGAATATGCCTACGGTGTTGCCGCACCAGAGGGTCATGTTTGAGTCTGAAACGATGGAAGATTTAGGTGGTGAGGACGAGGAGTCTTTGGCTGGGAGGGAGATCTGCTGTGTTGCTTTTCCAGGGGTGATTAAGCATGGTGATGAACACGGTGGGCATTTGCAATACCGCAACATCATCCTTAAGGCGAGGGTTCTTTGTAGCCCTGAGAAATGAAAGATCACGTCGTAACGATGGTCATGAAGCTAGTTGCTTTGCTGGGGGCATTTGATACAGCGTTTATACCCAGCTTTTACCATGTGGGATCACCCTGGCCAGAGATGGGGTATCCTTTTATATATGTAAAGAATCATATAGTGAGGCCTACCACAGCTATATAGTTAGCTACGAGGAGTCGGTCCAGTCATATTTAGAATACTGCATACTAATGAATTACGAGAATACTAGTGTTATTTATCAAATTTTCCCCTAAATTAGTATAATTTCCAGTATGACTTTAGTAAAGAATATCCGTCATGATTACTTTACTGCTCTGGTCTTTCTTCTCCTAAATTTAGGGTTAGTGTGAGGTACGTAACTTGTGAGACAGCTAGAACGGGCCATCGCATTGCATTCCTCGTCTGGCATATTCCCGAACACCTATTCCATATAGGGCTGATGCCATCTTGGGCAATGCATGCCAGCTCATGCGTTCCTAATACCTGCATTCACGGTCAACAGTGTTCCTTCGAGATTATACCAGATCAAGCATTCAGAAGTAATAAATCGGTCTGTTTGTCGTAATGGTAGCCTGCTTGGCGCTTCAGTGTTTCAGGTCGAGATGCAAGATAGTGTTGGTATTAGGATAGGCGGGTCATGCTACAGGTCAAGATGTTTGAATTGACTCATAGTCGACAGGGTGGTGCTATTGGTATTGATGTGTGCTCCGTAGGTGGGCTGGCTTGCTCTTGAAGTGCGGTGAAGTTAGTAGTATGGCTCTTCTTTTCGATGAAGGAGAGAAACTTGATCGTTCGTTATCTTTGAGCGAGTGCTTCTTCAAGTCCTGTTGGAGTCAATTTTGTTATATTAATAAGATTTCCAAAGTAATTAGTTCAATATGCATATGATATTGCTGCAATCCGCAGGTCAGACGAATGCTTTGATGGACCAGGGTTTGTCTTCAGCAACCCACCAAGCCTTATTAGCTGAGACCATTTACCATGTGTCCAAGGCAATTGAGCCTCAAATTTGGGGGTTTCCATGCCCCCCGCGCTCTCATTTTTCTTCATGAACAGCATTTGATTCGAGGTTCCCCTCATCGTCTCACCCATTCGGTGTCTTCCGCAGGCAATCGATTGTAAAGAGGTGGTGAGCCGAGGAGTCAAGTAGCCTGAACCATTCGTTTCTCTGGCGCTTTGGTCTGCAATTCGCTCCATAAATCGGTGCAACTTACATTCCGCATCATGTAGTACACCCATTGGTGTACAGGTCGTGGCATCCAAAGCACCATCGCCATCACCGTCACCCAATTGGCCGTGTTTCGATCCAAATGTGCCGACCACCTTCGGCTTCGTCCGAGCCAAGAACGGTTCTTGCATGCTATCAGGGATGAAGCTCCAAAAGGTGACGATATCTCCGCTGGTGGGCATTATGTGATGCGATCAGCCATCAGCCATACATGCATGCACTGAACCCTTACAGCTCTGCACCGCAGTCCCCATGATTTGGGTGCGCTATCGTTCATGGCGTTGGTCGCAGTGGTTTGGGGACTATTGACGAATAGGAAGGAAGCTTTGTAGAAGAATAGTTCGTGAAGCTACCAATGTCGACGTAGGCGTTAGACGGGTGGTTCGTTGAAAGGGTGCCGATGCTGACGTTCGGCCTGGACGTGGTTAGCAGAAGGACAATAAGAAGCTTAGTTCTCCCGTCTCTTTTGTCATTATCATTCTCCCTCTCCTGTGCCCTCTCTCGAGACATTGTTCTATATCCTTCCCGTGGTTGAATTGTACCGGGTATCCTTATTGTTTCTGTCAGCATCCTTCAAGCATTGACTCTCCCATACATTCCCCCTTGGCACATCATACATTACCCAACTCCAGTCCTATCCATATACACATAGTATCTTGGTCTCTCCTGTGAAGATGGGAGATATCGCCAATGAAATCAATGGCTTCATAAGTGAGCACAACGCAAGGAGGAGAGGGATGCAAGATACACAAGGCATCTTTCCCGCCGTGCACTCAACCTACTATGCCCCAAGCTTGATGTTCTCGGACCAAAGCACCAATGGCCCTCCTACCCAAAGCATCAATATGTCGATCGCCAGCAGCTCGACATATGTCTCGTCCTGCTTCGACAAGCCAACCCCCAGAACAGCATCTGTCCCCATCCCCCCATCACTTGTATGCGAATTCATCGGCCTTGGAGGGTGCGATGAAGTATTTGACTCCTCCAACGAGGCCGGCTGGATCGCACATATCGCAGAGATGCATCTTCACCACATGTTCCCTGCAACATGCATATGCTGGTTCTGTGATCGTACTTTCCGGGCACCATCATACAGCCGAGCGGATACCGAGGCCTGTTATCGGAAGCGGATGCATCATATCGCAAGGCACTTGCGAGACAACCTGGCTCCGGGAAGTCAGATGAGGCCTGATTTCTACTTCCTGAACCATCTTCATGACTGTGGTTTGATCGACGAGGAGATGTTCCAGAGAGCGACGATCTATCACGAGGTCCCTCAGATCCCAGATCTATATCCTGCCGGCTCGAGGCCTGGACATGACCAAAGACCTGCACAGTTGGAGACGAGCCGGTCGCGGCGCCGCAAGTCTCAGAGATACTATTGTTGAGCAAGGACTCCGCCACTTGGTTGAAGTTGCTCAAGATTCTTCCATGGCTTATATGTCGTTGTCGATCAAGAAAACTTTACAGTGTTCTGCACTTGCATCAAGGCCTCTTGAGTTCGCTTTGTGGCATCCTCTCGTTACGAAAGTCATGTGTATTCAAATCTTGCCATGATGTAAGACCTCTCTTTTCGACTCGTTTGGTTTCGTCTCTTTTCGCCCTCGTTAGCAGTGTTGCATAAGGTAGGGGGCTATACCGAGTGTCGTCCGGATACCATGACTGACTGAAGACATCAGCATGCTGAAACAGTTCAACGCCAGGGAGGGCTCAAGTCTTTACACGTGTTCTTTTTACCGGCCAAGAGAAGGTCGAGTTTCATATCCAGTTTCAACAAGCCATAGTTGTAGGAAGCAGAAGGAATCTTGTCGTTGCGGGTCAGGCACCGATATTTTAAACCCTACTCAGAAAGAGGAATATAAGCAATTGAAATAGGCGGCCTTGAAATGTGATAAAATCGTGGAATTTTCTCAGCAGGTATTAGGCAGTGACACTGCGTGAATGATTGTGGCGATGCCCGCTGATACCGTGATTGGGTTGGGTGTGCGGTAGGAGTCATCGCACACACGAGCCACCATGAGTTAAGAAGACTTATGCCAAAGCTCATCTTAACGATGATCATAAAATAACGAGTATTTCGGTTTTCTTACGAGGACTTTATGATTAGAACTGCGCTGAAGATCTATGTGGTGAATTCAGTGACGGTCTTTATAGGGTAGCATAGGGTTTTGCCTTATTCACGACTTATACAAATGCCCTAGCATAGCCTCACAGCCCAAGTAAAACTCGAGCACATCTTTGCCCAAGGTATCAATATGATTAAACACAGGGAGATATGTATGTGTCATTGACTGGTTCCTTCGTAGGACATGCGACAACATGAGGAGAAGACGAAAATCGCAAAAAGAGAAACGACGCCGATCGGGTTCGAACCGATGCTCCCGAGGGAAATAGATATCATGAATGAATTCAAGTCTATCGCGTTAGACCACTCCGCCACAGCGCCTCGTATTTGGGATGCTGATCCATCTTGATAATATACTCGATAGACTGTAACAGCACGCTGTCCAAGCTGTATACAACAAAATACCGAAATCGGCCTCAACGCATACAGCATATATACTATGACTAATATGCCACCATCCTTTGGGAGATAGACTTGAATTCATTAAACGGATTAGATATCTATTGGCTTCGTCTTCGCAGGTTCGAATCCTGTCGTTGTCGCTCAATTTTATTTTTTGGCGGTTGAGATGAGGTTTATTCCTTAAACCCGCTAGATTTTTGACCTCAGCTGTTCTGTCAAAGGCAGGAACATCGACAAAGCCAACAACAGGTTTCTGCTTGAGCGAGCAAGGCTGATGTAGTATAAACGGGGAGGCCGGCTGTGGGTTCCAGGATATCTTCACTTGCATCTACAGAAACTTTCGTTCGAGAAAAATACTCACTACTGCGGTCCATACCTGCCCATCAAGCGCAGCCTCTTTTTACGCGCCGGTCCAAACAGAGGCCGATGCACCGCCAGCCTTTTCTTCTTCTCCCTCCGAGGTCGATGCCCTAGTAGTCCAATATCGACCTTTTTATATCTTACATCATATTTGACCCATCGCTCAAGGCCGGGTATATGAATTCCCAAAGTCGGCAGCGCGAGAAGCGTCAGGGTTTTGGTTACATGGGTCGAGTACGGATCCGGTTTGCGGTCGACGCCGTATATGGCTGGAAGTGCGTATCGAATCTTCCCAGGGGCGTAGTGCTTGAGTAACTTCTCCAGTCGGGCCCTTCGCATCGGAGGCAGTGCCTTGCGGAATGCTTTGGCGTACTCTGCGCGATATGGATGGATCTGCCACATGGGCCACCTGTTTCGTCCGATGCGCACCCAGAAACGACCATCGAACATCTTGGCTCTCATCCATCCTGAGTGGCCGAACGAAGGCGTAGCTTCGGCGAATTCTTCTGCCATGAATTCAGGGGATGGTGGTGAATAGTATGTGGGTAAATAAAGCTTTGCAGTGGGAAGGGTTTGCTTCGATGTGTAGGGCGCTCGGGAGAGAAACCATCTGACTAAGTTTCCTTTTACAATTGGGTGGAAGTACACACCGGTCATGGTGAATGCCTTGGGGGTAAGATTTGCTTTGGGAGCCATACCAGGAACGATATTATTCACAACGTTTTCCAGGTTTGCCAGGGGTGGCAGGTGGTATTCAGGGGTGACGAATTCAATAAGCTTGCGAACTGCAATGCTCATGATGGTCTTTCGATGTTCCTTACGTAGCTCATTCTCCAGGTCAAATGAACGCCTCTTGGATCGTTTCTTAAATGGACGCGGGGCCGGGAACTGGACTGACAGAGTCCCTGCATTGGGATCAAAGTCCTTAACGACAGCTTCTCGAATGAGATAGCGTCTTGCCTCTGCATCTTCAAATTCAGTTCTCTGTTTCGATCTCTGGCCCACAGACAAAATCGAGGGCTTTTGCAAGGCTCTCGGCAATGCATGGTTTCCCACGAGGTATCTAAGGGCGTTTCGTGTCGTCAATGTAGGATCCTTGTTGGTTGCATCTTCTACCCAGGGAACTTTATTGGCTTCGCAAGTAGCAATAAGTCTGTCCTTGTCGAACCCGAGAAGTGGTCGATATATCATGACACCGCCATCTTCAACATCCAATGGCTTGAGATAGGGAACGTTGGACAGTCTTTCAATCTCGGGTGATCCTGGATAAGAGTCTACCAGGTCTCGAGGAAAGGCTGCCAAAGCGGGAGATGGTTCGAGGGTCAAATCGTCTCGAATTGATCGCCTTAAGCGCTTCATCTCGCGCTGAGCTGGTCTGAAACTCAGAGATGGGTTATCTCTCAGCTGATCATCCAGTAGACCACTCTTGTACACGCCATGCAAATCGTAGCATTCGGGGATCGAATTGGCTTCCCTTATCCCCTGCAAACCTCGGTACCCATGTCCACCAAGCAACCGCATTAATATTGTCTCGTACTGGTCATCTTGATGGTGCGCAAAGAAAAGACTATCGGCGCCATGATAAGCACAATATCGACCGAGCGCACGGTATCTGTAGGTTCGAGCAAGCCCCTCAATATTGGGAAGTTCACGCGGCTCGAGGCCCATGCGCTTTTCTTCTTTCCAACCAAGAGTGGAAACGCTGGCTTTGATATCGAACTTGCGCAACTCTTCAGCTACATTTTTCGCTTCTTGGGCACTTCCATCGCGCAGCTTATGATCGATAACGAGAGCTAGAACACCGTGAACGGGATTGTCGGCGATTTTGATTCCGCGAAATGTGCGAACGAGTCTAGACATGAGAAAGGCGAGAGCCATTGAGTCAACGCCTCCACTAGTAGCCAGCACTATCATTGTGTCAGTATATAGGGAACGTGCATGGACATTGTAATGCATACCTATGCGCTGCGGCCTAGCGAAGCGGGCGGTTGGAAACCGTGGACGGCATGCTGCTTCGACGGCATCTTTGAACTCGGAAAGGCTGATAGGCCGAGGGACGTGATGAAAGACACGAGGTGCCGTAGTCATTCCATTATATGTCCAGCTTGAGCCTGGAGCGCAATTGGCGGAGGATGGGGAAGAAGTTGTCGAAAGTTGAAAGGAAAAGTAGTGATGCCGGGATTCAAGCTTGAGTGGGTCTGTATATCATCTGAATTCCGGCCGAGCTGGTGGGGCCGAATATCGGACATTCGGCTTTCTTGTTCTTGGTGAGAAGAGAGAAGCTTTACTAGTTGGTACAGGCTTTGGAGTGTTTAGACTGAAACAACATCGCTGGGGACCAAGACAGATGTGTTCCATATTATAGCAACATGTTGTCTGGAAAGCGTCGGTGATTAAAGAGTGTGGATAAACTGCCTTCTCGTCGCCAAGAACCTCCGTTGACCAGTCCAAAGTTGCGTTGCCGGGGTCTTTTGAGCAATCAAGGCAATGATCGCCTGTAGAATCACAAGCTTCTAGAAACCAAGCTGTGGATGTCCAGAGCACAACGGTTGACGTTAGTGGATAGCCAGAGGTAAAGTTAGAAAAATTAGGGGCAGCAATTAGACTTTTGGTAAATAAACAATAATCGTCATACCTTTGTTTACTGTCGTACAAACTGTTTCTCTAGCAAAGTAGAGTACAGTTCAGTCAGTCAGTCAGTCAGTCATAGGTTCATCGTGACCCGACAAAGACTCTTGCTAGTTAATGCGGGTAATACCTAACAACCCCTGTAATGGTCTCAACTGATTCGCCTCCAAGGCATAAAAAGGACCCCCCTGGGCCCCTAGCAAGAAAAACAGAAACAGCCTTGGAGTGGGTAATTTGGGCGGGTGCATCCAATGTTTTAGAAGATGCCCCCATAACCTTGAATCTCTGGCTCTGAGGTGGCTGCAGGAGCCCTCTTGTCTCTCTTGTTGTCCGCGTGCCACCATCACAGGCCATCCTTGTACTGTACATATCTCAAGTATTACACCCACAGTCACGTAGTCTACTTACTCTAGTGCTTTACTTGACTATTTTGTCTCGTCTTGTTTATTTTTATATTGTTTCTCCTCAACCATCTTCTCACCAAACTTTGTCCTCCTCTCTCTATACTCCCTCTATACCCTCTGTCGCGTCATATACTTGTCTCTGTCGGCCAAATATCCTCCCCCTCGTCGCTCCGCAACAAACCAAAACATCCCGCCCCATATGATTCACGCTTATCTTTGTCCTGCACCTTTCACCATCAATTACCAGCCTCGTCGCTAGCTCTTCATCTGCTTCGCTCCGCCACAGTCGCATATCCTGAGCCTCATCCCTCCCCTGCGCGGCTGTCAATTTATCGCCATCGCTTCTACGGATATATAAATATTTAATATCGCAAAAGTCCTCATGGTGTCCACGCTGGAGCCTCCAACCGCCTCCTCAGTCTCCCGCCGCGGCCCCTCCTCCATCGTCTCTCGTCAGTCTCAATCACATTCGCGATCGAAACGCTACAATCGCTCTCATACTGGTGGCACTTCTCATGCCCTCCAGAATGAGTTCCCAGTCTTTAGCAGCGGCGATGTCGAGATCGTAGTCCGCGCGCGAGAGACCCCCCGCGACGCAGCTCCCGTGCAGAACCGTTATCTGCTTCATCGCCATACTCTCACTCGGTCCAGCGGCTTCTTTGAAGTTAGCACGTCGAATCAATGGTCTCGCGCTCGCGCACTTCCGGCTGGTAACGAGCTCTCCCGCATCGGCGAGGATGGAGAACCTGATCCTACCAATGGAAGCGAAGTCAGTTCCTCGTCGCAGAGAGGAAGCACCCATCCACCCAGAAAGAAATGGCGATACGAGCTAGACTCAAGATCGGGACCTAACGATATCCCTATGCTGGTTCAACGAGACGAATCGTCGCGAGACACCACACAATCCTTGTTCGGCCCTGCATCAGCTCCACCTACAGTCAGTTCTAGAGACTCGCGCTCTTCTCAGAGTCGCTCCAAGCATTCCCACTCGCATTCGCGATCGTTATCCAATTCGTCGACTCCAAGTGGATTCTTTCGCTCCGTCGCCAATCTTAGTCTCTCCTCCAACCACCCTCCTCCAGCTCCCGAGCTATCGCAAGCCGACGAGGACCTTTTGCGCGACTACGACAACCTCTTTCGCATCTTTTACAATTACCCGCCTGTGCTTGATAGCGTCAATGTCGCAGATGCCTATGTCCAATGCAAGAGCCTGCTCAACCTCGCCGACCAATATGACGCCCTTGCTGTGGTGGGACCTCGAGTTGATCACCACATGCTGCAGTTCCAGTCACGGCTCTGGAAGCAAATCGCAAAATACCCAATCTCATATCTGCGCCTTGGGTACCTAGCTCGCAGCAGAGTCATCTTTCAGGAAGCCCTGATTCATGTCGTTGGGCAGTGGCCTGCCGGTGAGCGCAGCCTGCGTGCAGCCCTGCCCGACATTGTCCTGGATATTATCGAGGATAAGGTGGAGGAACTGGAAGAAACTGTCGGCCGCATCGAGGGACGCCTCTTCCGCCTTGGGCTCACCAACAGCCGTGGTGAGCGTGTCGGCCCAAGCAACAATTATCTCGACTGGTTGTCCATAAGCCTCT
Source organism: Fusarium torulosum (assembly GCA_900312805.1). NCBI lineage: Eukaryota > Fungi > Ascomycota > Sordariomycetes > Hypocreales > Nectriaceae > Fusarium > Fusarium torulosum. The sequence goes on from ONZP01000410.1 coordinate 14,786, forward strand.
TCCGCCAATGGCTGGCCGACAACACCTCTCCGCAGCCGCCTCCCGATCAGCGACGCAGGACAACCTCTCGTGACGGTGGCCGCAGCGTCGCCGCCTTACCCCCCGCCGCCCCGCCGTTGAATTCTGTCGGACGTGCATATCGTCAACTGGGTTCCAATAATCCCACCTCTTTCCTCGGCCACGATGACTGCAAGCGTTTCCTCAAGCTTACCCCAGAGCTCTATAGCCGGGAGAACCTCCGAAGATTCGAGAAGCGCCTCGACGAGCTAAAGACGATGGCCCGAGAGGTTGTGCGACCCCTCATGGGCAGCAATCTCGAACTCGATATGGGCGGTACCTCACGCACCCCAGCCAGTATCACCTACCTCACTTGCACCACCGTTGTGAACCGAGACTTGCCTTGGGTGATGGAGGATCAGGCGGCAGTAGGGCTTGTTGCCAACTGATATATATGCGTGTTGGGTGATATCAGACTTGGATTGGACCAAGCCTGGTGGTTGCGTTGATGCGATGCAACGATTTTTATGACCTGATGTTCTCCTTTTTTGGATTCTTTTTGCGGATACCCCATGCTTGGACATACTGTTGAAATTCCTTTGTGTCTGTCTTTGTATATTCCCTGCAGCGTGGAACGCTGTTACTAAATGATATTTGATTTGATGCACCTTTTTATAGATACAGGACAACCAATTGGACACCGGTTGGACCAAAGGCAGTCGATACGAACTGGATGGAGCTGAGCTCTGCAATCAATTTGATCGTGTTTAATTCAATAACATCGCGCGTGTGCTACGTTCAACGAACGATATGGTATCCTATCCCTAACGAATGAAGCTAACTAAGCAAGTAAATTTCCATAACTGAACGCTGACGCCATAACACCTCATATCATTATCCATTCATAGTTTGTGATTACTGTTCCTTCTCTCCAATCAAGGCGAATTGGTCGCCAGACACGGTATCGACCTCGAGCGAAGAGTAACCCTTGCCCTTACGTCCCCTGAGGATCTTCGTGACCATTCCTCCTTCATGTGAGATAACAAGCCCCTTGCCCTGGAAGTCCTGCGAGCCTGAGATAGACTGCGCGTAAACAACGCCCTCCCATGATGCTGGGTAGGCTAGCTTAACCTTCCCGCTGATGGACTTATGCTTCGATTTCAGCATTGAGAGTGCGGGCTTGCTGGTGCTGGCTTCGGCTTCATCACTATCTTCGGCCAGAACGAGGTATGGAGCGCGGCCATCCTTTGGATCGTAGGGCTCAAATGGGGGTATCGTTCCTCCGACAGTAGCGAGGCTCGTCCATAGAGGCTCCAGAATAGTCACTTGAGTATTGCCGCTCTTTGTATCAGTGTTGAGGGATGGCTTGACGTTGCTGCTGGCAGTCAACAAGCCCGAGTCCAACACGGGCCAGATACGGACCTTAAGATCACCAGATTGTGATCCGAAAGATGCAAAAGAGCTCACGGCCACGTCGGCTGTGATATCTCCTGACGCTGTAAGGATGTCTACTGTGTAGTCGCGCGGTGGGAACTCGCGATCGGGACGGGCAGCCTGCTGAGCACTATCCACGGGCTCATCAACGTTGATAGTTCCAGAAGCAGAACGCACGTAGAGCTTGGCAGGTCTGACATTCTGAGGATTGACTGGCTTGGGTCCGACGTTTGTGGTGATGTCGCCCGAGACAGTCTCGATGCCGAGAAGGTCGTAGAGAGGATACCATCCCGTAACGTCGCCGCTGGCTGTGTGAATGCGGATCTCACGAGATGAGAGTGTATAAGGCACAACAGCCTTATCATCATTACTGCTCGCTTTGATTCCAGGTGCGTTAATGTTACCACTGGCGCTACGGATAGTGACGCCGTTCAAAGCTCCGAGAATCAGGCCCTTCTCGATATTGACATCAAGCTGCAGTGTGTTAATACTGAGAGAGTTGAGGATTGACTCCCGAGGCACCGAGACGGTAAGGCGGACTTGGACGCAGGGCCTCTTCTCCGAAGCGCTCCAGTTGACCTTTTCGGGAACTTCCAACTGGACGAGCTGCGTTTCCTTATCGAAAACAAGCTCAATACCGAGTTCGTCATTGTTGGAGATGACCTCCAGCTCAATGTTGGTATCCAGTGAATCCTTTGCAGGGCGAAGAATGACTTGGCCGGAGATCTGGGCTGTCCATCCTTCTCGCGAATGTTTGACAACCTGGACAATGGTGAGGTTACGAGAGGGTCGAATGTCCACGTCTTGGATGACCCGACCGAAACGATGGGGTTTGTCAAGGCATGATCCAGAAGGGTCCCAGGTGAAATCACCACGATCCTTGGTGGGTGGTGCAACAGGGTCGTTGTCTTCGACGGGGCTTGAGTGTGACTATATAGGTCGGATTAGTAAGTGGTGTATAAGTTGATGTAGGAGATGGGTTGTACATACGCCGTGGTTTGAGTTTATTGTAAAACTGCTGAAGATCATGAAGACAACAGAGAAAATAACGAGCGAGGCAAGGATGGTCTTGACCTTTCTTCTGATATTGAAGCCTGTGACAGAATCCTTGAATCTCTGCCAACGTGAGGGCGATTGGCTGGGGTTGGAGGGGTTACTCATAGACTCGGGAGCATGAATAATCAAAGGCGAGACCTCCTCAGGTCGACCCATTGTAGCTGTTGAAGTAAACGTCTGGTAGTTGTTTGCTGTATTTGGCGAAGTAGGCGAAGGCGAATAAGCTGGCGGTGCATCGACAGGATGAGCAAATAGGGGAGAAACTCTTGGGGGAGAACGAGGCGTCAAGGCAATAGGATTATTGAAATCGCCTGCACTCTCGTGTTCAGCATGTGACGAGGCAGTGCTTCCGGGTTCATCTCCAGCAGGACTCCCGCTACTTAACAACCTCCTCTCCCTCTCCGCTTCTTGGACTTTGGCATCGCGACTCAGCTGCGTAGGGTCCTCGACAAGCACATTCGGAACGTGAGGGACGTTCAGCCCAGAGCGAGATGACGACGACTCAGACGCGTGGAAGTAACCGTCGGTTGGCGAGAGGGCATCGGGTTCATTGTCAGAGTCGGCGGAATAGAGGTTATCAGAGTAAGGAGCCGGCATTTTCTGTATTGCTCTTGTTTCGTTGCTATGGGTGTATAATGATGGACCTGGGGGCGTGTAAGACGATGCAGAATTATCCCGGGTGTAGTTTATGGTCTCTCGTGTAAGACAATCTTGCAAAAAATGGAATATGGGCGTGCTCACGCCGTCTATCGCCAGATAATTGTGAGGTGACTTTGCTTTGACGAGAGACAAAGACAGGACAAGAAAGATGAAGTTGAGCTGCGGCACGGAGGAACAGAAAAGAGGGGAACAGGTCTTGCTTACAGGCTCACTTCTACCTTGTCGTGCTGCACATTCTACACTAGACAATGAGATTTTCGCTCGGTTACGTTACTTCAACGAAACAATTTGATCATGTAACGACCTTGTTCGATCACGCTATGGCCGTTTTGGGGACGAGCTGAAGTGAAGTCTCATGGTAAGATCACATACGAAGCGGAGTAATAGTCGTAGAAAAGGCCGATGAATCTGTACAAGCCGCGCAATTGCTCAATGCCCTTTGCCCTTTGCTTGGACATGCGATACTATGACATACCTCCAACTCTGATCTTCTCCTCCTCATCAAGCAAAATCTACTCAAGCCTATTCGCCGTTCCCTCGTCTTATCTCTCCCCATCTCCCGCTCCAGCAAGGATCCTCTATCGCTCTACAAAAGTTCCCCCCGCAGCTCTCTCCCCATCCCTGTGAGCTGCCATTCCTGTGCAAGCTCAATTCATCCGACGGTTGTGGAACTTGTGGTTGCGCTCTTGCGTAAGCCATGCAGCAATGGCCGCGAGTTCTCGACATGCGGGTGACGACAGCCTGTGGAAGGAGACGCAACATGGACGAGTTCTACAGGCACGAAAACTACGTCAAGTGCTTGGGAATAAACATGATAGGGCTAATTAACAACGAGTATTTCTTGGCTGGGCTACTCCAGCCAAGCTAGGATCTGCGATCAAAAGAATGAGACCTCTGCCTTGGTCACCACATTCTCTATTATAGGTTCCATCCTCAACCATATCCGTCAACGTTTCTCATTCAGAATCAAAGTTTATTAACCTCTCTGATAAGCTTATCTGGTTCACTGCTCCAAAAAGAGAGAAATCATCAATGGATGAAAGCACTATCGATAGCGGGGAGCCATGGCGCCGGGACAGGCCCACATATCCCGTTCCGGCTCCGGCTCCGGTCCCGCGGTGGGCATTCAGCATCCTCTATAGTCACAAAGCACTTCGATCTTGTTCATACCCCCCGTTCATGTCTGATGCGTAAGTCAGAAGACCAAGGATCTTCATTGGCTATTTTCTTTCTTTCTCTTTCCAAACAATGCTTGCAATCGTTTGAAGCCCAATCAAGGAAACTGATGGATGTATCACGAGACCTGGTCTCTTCTTATACGCGCTTCTATCTTCAGCAAACATATTCACTCAATTCTAACCGCCGACTCCAGCACCTCCAAACATAAAAAACATGTAGTGGAAGCCGAAACATCACCTTGTCCGCTGACAACGGCTGGCCGGCCATCTTCCTCTGATATATCAATCCTGTCAACGCCGAAAAATTCCCCCATCGTTACGCAATGCCATCCAATCGCTAAGATCCTCGCTTTCCTGAATGCTCGTGTGAAATTTGTTGCGTGAGTATAGTAAATATTGATTGTGAAATCCGAGCAAGCTCCCCGGAGTTTCGTGTGTTTGTTCCTTTTCTCTTGCAGCCAGTTAGAACTTCTAGCTCAGTCCGAGAATCCTCTTCGAGTTCTCGTACACCACCCAAGTGATACTTAGGGCGGGTGCAACCTTCAAAAGGTTGGGTGCAAGGCCCTTGTATAAGCCACGATAACCTTCTCGCTGAATCGTCTTCTTCGTCACGTCCCAGATGCCAGTGTATGTTGCCGGATGCATGGCCGTGCCTTGGGTCTGGAGTCGTGTCCGCACCACGTTCAACGGGTAGACAACGCTAGCTCCAAAAGCTCCAGACGAAGCTCCGATGATTCCTGTAGCAATATTTCCCAGCTTGACATCGTCTTCGTGAAGGTTCTCCTTTCGGGCATAATAGGACTTGTAAGACTTTTTTAGTAGTTCGAAGGTGCCCATATCAATAGCACTATAGGGAAACATGCCCACAAGTCCCATCGTTAATCCTCTGTAGCACGACCGTACACCGCCATCTGCGAACATTTTGAGGGCTGTTTGGCGAACCAAAGCCATTCCTTTCAGGCCGTCCTTAACGGTCTCGCACTGCAGGCGGAATTTCAGAGTATCAAGAGGATATACCGAAGCCCTATTGACAGTCAGTTTGCGAATTGCTCGATACTCGGATCAAACTTACTGTGCAATCATACCAGCAAAGCCACCGGAGGCGAACTTTGACCATGAGCTGAGCTTCTTGGGATCTCCGTGGCCCTCAAAATTGGCAAGGGCACGTTTTGCAGCTTCATATGAGCCAAATTTTATAGCCGTCTCTGGCATAATCTTGATAACGTTGAGACCATTTCCTAGTCTTGTTAGTCTTCAATTACACTTAGGCATGTTTTGTTTTGCGAGCCTTACCAGCAAAGAGACCTCGGACTCCCCCTGACCGAACAAGATCTCGAACAGCATCACCGAATGGCTTTGTTGCATTCTTCAAGGCAGCGATAGGACGACCTTGCTTGAGCGCTGCACCCGCTGTCTCGGCACGAATCGTCGTGTTTACAAGCAGATAAACTTTCAATCGATCGAGAGGCGCAGTAGCTGTACGCGACACTCCACCGGCGATGGCACCAGCCAAAAAGTAGCCTGGATCAGGTATAAATTGTGTTAGTCTAAACTTCTTGTGCACTGTTGTTGAAGCTCCAGTGGTAGGTTCATGGGTGCCATCGTCGACGGGTTGTGTAAGCGTTTCTGCAACTTCCTGCGGTATCTCGGTAGCTGAATCATCGTAGTCTGGATATAATACCGCGGCGGCGGTAGCCATGTTCTCAGTCTGGGTTGGAGACTCATGCGGTTTTGACAGGTCGGGTTGGCTGGCGGAAATCGACGTCCGGTCGGGTATAGGTCTTGGAGGATCGAAAGGGAAAGCGACTCTAAGAAGAGAGCCGAAAAGGGTGATGAAAAGAGAGCGGAAGCCGTCCGTACCTAAGCCCTCTAATGTTTCCTCGCTCACAAGTGTGTCTCCTTCTGGGGTCACGCTGACCACGGAATAGTAAAAGTCAAGGACGGCATGAAGCTGAGAGTCGTGGTCGTGGGGTGGCATAAATAGGAGGAAGTTTCTGAGAGTTCATGATCAGCTGCGAATTCCATGATTAAGTGCTAAACGCCCCAAATAATATCTCGACTTGATGAAGTGGTCGCAAATGTATTCCCGCATGGCGGCGCTTGGGCTTGGCACATGACGTTATGTGGTTTGTCCCCCGCCAAAATGACTGAGCATCAGTCATGGGCTATGAGTATCTGACGGGATGCGTGACTGACATCCATGGGGAATTCTTGAGGAAAATAGAAGGGAAAATGCACTCTGAGGCAACTGAAAGAAACAAACTGACCGCCATTCGTCGAAAGTGACATAACCGTCGTTGTTGATATCCATATCGTCAAAGAACTCGGAAAGGCGGCGGTTCGATAGTGTGAGTCCGGCGTTCTTGAAAGCTGTTTGAAGCTCGTTCTTGTCCAGCTTCCCATTCCCGTCCTTGTCAATTGATTTAAATAGGCCAAAAAGCTGTCGCTCTGCATTTTCAACAAATTTTCGGAACTCTAAAAGTTGTGAAAAAGCAAAAGTAAGCTTTCAAGATCGTGATCGTGGGTACCGAGGCAATATCGGAGAATCGGAGAGCGCTCGAGTCAAAGTAGACAGAGTTACGTACCGTTGTATTGAATCTTTCCATCGCCATCCTTATCTACCTCTTCCATAATACGCTTCAGCATGTCGTCGGCATTCTTCATTGCTATAATCGCTCATCAGTATCTCTTTCAAGCGTGGGCCAACAGAGACTCTCGCTTACGGTGATCAATCCTCCGAAGCCCCTTCCTCAAACCTTTAAGGTCAAGCTCGCCAGTATGATCAGGCTCGAGGCTTGCCCAGAGCTCTTCGACGCGAGCATCGCGAGAGTTTTGCGGCTCCCTAAGCTCCTCCTGAACTTCCTTAACAATGCCGGTCACGCTCATGACGATAGTTGTAGCTGCGCTGGTAGCATATCTCGATTCGGCAAGATCTCGGGTTCAGCGGGCGCAACAGGCGCAAAAAGCCCTGCGCTGCGAGAGAGAGAGTCGTGTCGTGTCGTCTTGGTCGAGTCGTGATATAAGAACGAGATGCAGCGAGTTCGATGGGAGTGTTATCGGGTTACCGGGAGGTCATGGCTGAATTGTCGCAGGATTAAGGTCGGGTTGGGTAGGAAAAGCTGGTGTTGAAATGCCAATTGACGAGCTGTGACGTTGGTAGCTGAAAGGAAACCCCCCCAAACCAGGTTAATGTTTTGCTGGTCTGGGGCTTGTTCAAAAATGTACCAGACGCGCTACAGTGGAGCTAAGCTCCGTCCGTCAAGGTCCGGGCGGCCGGGGTGGTTATCAGAAGCCGTCCCTGGGCTTGTCGGGCATTGCTGGACATTGGATGCAATCAATCAGAGCCACTGTATTATGCTTAGTGGCCCGGAAGGACCCGCTGAGCTATCCTTTAGCTGTCTCTAGGTGCCAACAGGCTCGCTCTGTCTCGGCATAAACTTGAAGTTTTGAATGATTTTCTTCTTGAATGGATACAAACATTCACATGGTTTACGAATTAGCGAGTTAAATAAATAAAAAATTGATCAGTTAATCGACGGTGGGTTCAACTTCCTGGAGGGTCCTGTCAAAATTTTCCAGTCCCAAGTTGGACTTGATTGGTGAATTTATGTTGGCCAAATCCTAAACACTTTGCACCAAGCTGAAGTAGATGAGCACACATCGTGGTTTGGGATTGTGGTTGTGGCTGTGGCTGTGGCGTCAGGTTTCATGATAAAAGAAAACCATCAATACAGCCTCATGAAGAGAATATGTAAATGTCTATAGACCGTTGTTCTTAAATTAGATATGACTTCGACGCCCAAACTCCAAACCAAACCTACGCAATGCCTCCGAATGCGAAACCGTAATTCTTTCATATCTCGTTTCTCATATCTCCCCACCTGTCATCACTTGTCTAGACCTCTAGCCTTGACAAAACGATTGATCTGTTCCCGTGTGAGCTTGTCATTATAATGCTCATAGCACTCGTAAAAGGAGATGATCTCCTGCGTGGCATCCACCATGGATGCAATTTCCACGTTACTTTCGACCAACCATTTCGCGAACCTTTGCACGCGGGATACTCGTGCTTGCTGCTGTTTCTCCTTAGGTTCTGCAGCCGCAGCTTCTGGTATTGCGCCTGGTGTTTGTTGGCCTTGTGCTCGCATCAACGCCTGTTGAGCCGCCGCAAGTCCTGCTGCTGCCGCTGCTCCTGAAGTGTTCTGGCCAGGGCCAGAGTTATTAGGTCTTAGCACTAAAGCCAGCAGGATAGCCACCATTGCGATAATATGCGGAGGATATAGCATAGGAAGATCGGTCATGAAATGATCGTTAATCACTGACCGAGCCAGCTGCACCTCATCTTCTAATAGAGATAGTTCGCTTCGTAAGGCTGTGATGGTTCGGTAGGGTTGGAACACAATAAGTTGTGATCGCATCTCGCTTATCATAAAGAACTCGCACTCGCCCAGCTTGGAAGTATCGATGGCAACAAGATCTCCCCACATCTGCCTAGCCTCCGTGACGATGAGCCGAATATGCTGAGGCGACTCCTCTATCTTGCAGGCAAGGTATATCGCGGTCGCTATAACAAGGTACGGGTTCGTCCGACGGATCTCTACTTTGGAGTAAAATCGCTTCATGTAGACCTGCGCTGTAGCCATGGATTGTTGTCGAATCGTCAGTCGCTTGGCCAACCGTATCAACTCTGCGCGAGAAAGTCAGCCACCGAATACCATAAACTCAGAGTAGGTTAGAGTGAGGTACATACGTTGATTGAAGTATATGTTCAGGTGGCGCTGCTGCGGTAGTGGAAACATGCGTACGAGTTCCGCGTTGTCGTCTTCAAGCTTCTGTCGCATTGTCGCGAGCTGCTCCTTTGTGAAGTGCCAGAAGCGACATTGCGTCGAGGACCAGTAGTTGGCTGACATATTTTATATGTCCATAAAAACGCCTGTCCTGTCAGAGTATGGATATCGCAAGAGGATATTATGCGACAGCATTAAGCTGTTGGAGGAAGGTTTGTTGGGATAAGTTTCGAAGGGGAGACTGCGCAAGGCTGACGCCGCCACACGGAAGGGTTATGTGGCTGATTGGTGATAGGTACTGCAAGGCTAGGGTGTCTACTTAGACGCCGGAATTATTTTACCGAACTGCAATAGCACTTTTTATAAATTGAATACTAAGAAAAAAATGAATTATTCACACACAATATCTCGAACGGTCACAATCCCAGTATGTTTTTGTGCTAATTGTCGACAATGTCTTATGATTCCTTGCGTATTCGGAGAACACAGGCATTTTTACAAGTCCGAGTTTTGGTTGAAACCCCTGGGCATGACCAGACTACTATGAGAACAGGCTACGAAATCAACAAATTTAAACAGTATATATATGTCTCAATCGACGACCAAGTGGTTGGTTCCATTGGAAGTCATCCGGAAGATGACAAGCCAAGGGTAAGTGCTCGAGCTGGAACACGATCAAGACACATGCCACATAAAACACAGCTGCGGTGAGAACTTACAGCCAAGGTCCATCCTTATCTAGGCATACAACTTCTAGTGCCTGTGTCAGTATCCAGTCGGGGAGGTTAGCTGGCTAACACTTGTGGGTTGTGTTTGTGGCGGTGCAGAACGAGACCCAGGAAGAACAGTATCAACGACCTTGGCTACGAACTCGGACCATGATGGAGACTCCAGTTATGACTTACTTACTTGCTTACAGTCGCTTGAAGACCCTCCATGCCTGTGGACCATAATATGGGTGGGAACTCCTGCAATTTCTTGGAATTCAGTGTGGTAAGAAGAAGTGATTACGGCGCTTGGTTTTTGTGTACACTTCAGTGTTCACATGCCCGGGCTCCCTCCTAGATGGTATATTTGAAAGATACCGGCTGGGCACTTGATGAATTCTCAACCTTGGTCTGTAGTAGATCATGAAGGATGTAATTTCGAGGGACTTTTGAAGTTACTAAACTTATTAGTCTCGCCAGTCAACGAAGAACCACACCTAACTCCATACACCATACACTTAGTACATTAGCCGGAACGCACCACGGTTATACACAGCCTCTTCAACACGCTAGCTTTGTGCCTTGCTGGCAACAAGTTAATGAATTAGGAATAGGATTCGTGAGAATACGAAGAATTTCAAACATGTTGGTTCAAGAACGCCCGCATCCACGAAAGGATACAGCGTTTGGCTGGGACAAATGACAAGACTATTTTACTGGAAGCAAGTCCAAAGTACTTCTGAATATGCCTTGGGCAAGATCACCGCTTTTTTTTCATGTGTTTTGATACTATGAGTCTGTAACTCACCCTGATGCATTGACAGTCTTACATGAAGGCTCGCAACCCAGCGATTTGCATCCAAGGGTATATTTCTGAACAAGAAAATTACAATTATCCCATACGTAGCATATAAAGTGTAGTTCAAAGGCTCACTGCCTGACTCGACTAATGAAAAACAAGAAGGTCGTTTGCCCTAGCCACATGATATCAGACTGTAGATGGTGATGAGTGCAGTGATGGGATTGTGCCACCCTTGAAGGAGGGTGGCCTCTTCTGTGGATCGTAGACAGGAATTATCCTTCCAGATCGAGAAACTCTAGTTTAATTGATTGCATGATTTACCACGTTATGCGAACAAGAGTGACGGGGATCAAGGTTCGGGCATTGCTAGTTCCGTGTTAGTTGGTTCTGATAGACGAACAAATGTAGAAAAATGGGGGAAAAGGTGGCTTGGAGGAGGCAATGAAACAAGTTCCAAACTGCCTGAGGATTGTATCAATTACCCTTACCCATATATCACATTGTCACACACAAGGCTGCAGCCTGTGACTTTATGTGCCAGTAGGTATTGGCGTTATTCATTGGCGTGGCTAGGCGCTTCGCGGGGCAGTTTTTTACTGGCAGCTTACAATTGCACAGCCCACCACCAACAGCCTCAAGGCTTCCAGTCACTTTTCCCTCTTGTGGCCATTCTTTCAAACATCCATAAGTGCCTTTTTGATTCTTAAATCTCTCACCATCCCCGTCAACTTTCAGCGCAATCGCATCAGACACAAAGAGACTCTCAGCTCAGAGATAGCAACAGAGAAACATTTACAATGAGTGAGAATCTCATTATTTATTACAATGACTCCATCGACTCGGACAACTTGGCCGCAGCCATGGCCTTGTTCAGAGCAACATTCCAAAGACCAAACACCCGCGTGCTATGGATCTTGGAGCCTCGTCAGGTGTGCTTCGGGTTATCTATGACGGCAGAGCAAGTATCCAAATGTAAGAGTTTGATACAAAAACACTTTGCCTCCCTTGGGAATCCTTTCAGGGTTCTCTTGGGTGGGCTTATCAATCAGACGGATCTTGATAACATCAACGGCCTAACAGAATCTGATCGGGAACTGGTAGGCTGATCTTCCTTGAACAAGCATACTTTCCATCTTTACTGATCTTGACATAGCTACAAATGGCTGTCATGTCCAAATTCGGCCCAAGGGAGGATGCTATGCTTCATGGCCGGCTTACTGCTTGGGACTTTGCGTCCTGTCTTGCTCAGTGGTCAAATAACGCTTCTAACGAAGTTTTCGTGGACTTTGATAGTCTAGAAGAGATCGAGAATCCTGTCAATCTTAACTTTCACCATCATGAAGAACTCGTTAACCGGAGCGAAGATGAGCTCAAAACATATCACGATATTCTCACAGAACCTTTCCCACAAAGGACTCAGAGCATACGACATTGGTACGAGAAATGTGTCAGGAGAATTCAACAGGAAGGAAGCAGCTCAAATACATCTATTCAACCCCTTGATTTGGATTTTGTGTGCGAGGGAATCAAAACCGCGGCAACAGTCCGTTTCTTCGGAGGATCGTCATTACGAATTCTTCGTCAGTTCCTTGAGAGAGGCGTGGCCGGTAGGATGAAATGCCATCTGCAAGTGGTGAGTCTTAGAATGCGGGATTTCTTCTTTATGTTATATGGTACTAACAAAATTCAGGGTTCCTGCGATATGTCTGCGAATCTGTTCGCTAATCAGTTCAATATCGCCCTCAACCGTGAAGCAGCCAAGGTCGTTCTAGAGCGATCCACGGAGTTTTCACAATTCACCGTCGTACCGTCACACACAGCACAAAGTATAAAATACTCGGCACTAGGCCTGAAGCACACTGGAGGACACTGCTTGGAGAAGCGAATTCTAGGCTTCAACTGTCGTGAAGATCCCGTCGACATCGTCACAAACAAAGTTTGCCTGGAAGATAAATACCCCGACCAACAATACTCCATGCCGGACTTGACCGCATTTCTGTGTGCTCTCGTTCCTGGATTCATGGGCTCAACGCTGGGATTCATAGAAGTTGATGAGAAGGATTCAAACGGCGCACTTCTCTTCAGACCGTCCGATAGGGGGATTCAAATGTTTGATAAGAGTGATAGTCAGGCGTTGAAGGAGTCCGACGTTATCGATGTTTTTGCAACATTAGCACGGGGTGAAGTGTTACTAGACTAGGTTTGATACCCAACGGCGTCTTGGGAGGCAAGTAGCTTTCGTATAGTTTTCCTACATACGATCATGACCTTATGAAATAGATACAGGATCTAGACTTCTAGGTTTTCAAGAATATGAAACTGAGTCCATCGTTGTCTCCATGGACGTGTCAACGAGATCAGAAGATAGTAATATGATACATAACTGCTGTTTCCAGCCTTTTAAGCACCGACGATTCAAGGTTGATATTCGCCATCGGTTTGATGATAGCCTACTTACATAGCAACAAGTAATGAAGGTAGGCAAACTGCATATAGACGAACATACTTTTGTCATTATTCCTAAACCCATATCCTAGCTTTTTACAACTACTTTACACAGGGGTTGGTCTATAAAAGCATTACAACCTACTTCATCGGGCTGATAAAGAAGTGATCATTCGTCATAGCCGTAACCTGGAACTTCATTCCAACTTCAATATGTCCTTCGACACTTGGCGCGCAAAGCATGCCGAAGCTTGGCTTGAACTTGAGACCGGGATCGATCCTTCGGTACTTCATCAGTTGATTCCAAGGCTGGCGTGGGTGCTTGTCGGCAGTGACTGGGTCGACATTGGGAACCTGGCATCGAAGACAGCGGCACACTACATCGAGGTCGAGGCGGTGCTCGCCCTCGCCGATTTGCAAAGTCTTCCACCCGTCCTCAATCCAAGGCGTGCTTCCGCGGATGACAACGTTTGGCCGGAAGCGCTCAATACCGATCTTATCTTCTCCAGCCTGAGCGAGGCGGTCGTTGAGCTCGTTCATACTCGCCATAGAAGCTACCTAACAACAGTTTCACATCAGCTACTGTTTCAAATCCCTTGTCGTATCGAGAGCGTGTAGTACTAACCAGCACAGGCATCATATCGGCAAAGTTGGTGGCCTCAGTGCGACCAAGACGATGAGGAGCTCCGCTGCCACGCAAGATTCGAGGCGTAGGGCCATTATACACCAAGCGAACGTCCATGTTTAAGAACTCGGATATAGGTTGGGTGAGGCTGGCTGAATACTCCCAGGCATCAGTTTGCTCACCCCAGATACCCGCCTTCTTCAGTTCAGTGTTGCTCTCAAGCCATTGAGTGGTAGGATGAGCGGGTATCTCGATTTTATGTTCATTCAAAGAGATTGTGAGCGTGTCGGTGTCAATGTCCCAAGCCGTACGAATGAGAGTCATCTTTGAATTTGTCCTGATAGTGATGAATTCGTTCTTCTCCGCTGTAACAAACATCCAATTACGATCTAGGTCCAGACCCGTCCGTAGAAGCTGAGTTGACTTGACATCGAATCCACGGCATGACTTCACTGGGTAGACACGCAGGCGTACAATCTCGTCGATGGCTGGGAGAGGTAAGGACTTGACAATAGACGGACTGCCGGTATTGCGAAAGAGAACGAGGAGAAGCAGGATGGGCAGTATCACCGAAGTGGCGATAAACAACATGCGTGCCGGCGCATAGTTGTCCGTAATCTGTAGCCAATCCATGACGATTTGTTGTGAATGATCAGGCTGTGTTGGAAATTACAGTAAGAAGACCAAAAAGCCGAGAAGTGGAGGAGGCGGCGGAGAATTTAAAGTGATCCACTCCGGCTCTTAAGCCCGAAGCTCAGGGCCTGACATTCGCAGCCGTATTATCCGACCCAATCGCTCTACGATATAAGCACTACCAAAAGACATTACCATATTGTATGACTGGGCTCAATACGCAGCGATATGGATCTAGAATTGACTCGACTACATACTACATATAAATGATTGAGAAAATTATCTACCTGCCTCATCCAGTATGGTCTCTTTTAAAACGTTTCACCAAAACTTGTCAGTTTACTATTCCTCATAACTGTCTACGATCTCCCTCCTCAGACAGGAATTCATAAGGTCCTGTTGGCTAATAAACGATACAAGCCTCTTGCCATCCGTCTCAACAATAGCAACAACAATCGCCCAACCAGTATGCTCCGCATATCTCGAAATTCTATATCGAGCTCTAATTTGTATCGAGAGTTGTAAGTTTAAGCCGAGGCCGGACCTGAATATATGTGTTCGTTGTACAGGTGACTCTAAAAACAGAAATGCATTGTGGGTCGTGACAAATGATTCCAAATAGTATAGCACCTCAGGCCATAATATTTGAATCAGTTGATGACGATGGTCAATAACAAAGATATTGGTCCGGGGCACAAATCTGATAGTTGGTAAAGCGACATCACAGACATGGAGGGCCTTGGAGCCTCTGATTTGACACTGTGCTCACGCCTTGATGGTATATCGTCTCTAACTCGATACTCAACATTACTACATCCCATTAAATATTATACAAATTCCTAATCGACACTACTTTTACTACCCTGGTTCGGCTGAACAGAAGGCTTGGGACGCCAATAGAATCATCAGGTTGCTTGACGCACTCTGCGTCCTGAGTGTCATAGAAGGAGCCTTTTCTTATCTTTTTATCATGGCGGTTTGGATATTTCCCAAGTCAACTCATCCTCATGTTTATGGCAATAACCGGGATACAGATTGTAAGGTTCTAGGCTATAGCATGCCGAGGCCACCAGTTCGATAACTAGCAAGTTGGAATAGTATACAAGCACCGATGACCACGATAATTCTATCAAGCGGTAGGCTGCAGTGGCTCGGTTGAAGGACAACTAAATTCAAAAACAGAAACATCTGGTACCAGCCACTGATGAGTTCCAACTCACCAATAATCTGTTGGTCCAATGGCCATGAGTTGAGACTGTTAAAAATACAAAACAAAGAATGTTACCCTCATAATCTTCTACACAGTGCTTAGATCGTAAGCTGGCGGCTACATCCCTCTTTCTTGCTTTTACTTGCTGTTTCCTACAATCACGATCCATGCAGTGATCGAAACAAACACAAACTAAGAACGGAAAAGAAACAGGGGTGTATTGAATTTGATACATTTTTATACAAATCAATGATTTATAGAGATCAGAGCTTCTTCACATCAATGCATGGGATGGAAAACGCCCTCCGTAGAGTCATGTTAAGGCTCTTTGGGCTCTGTTTTTGTTTTGCCTTATTGACGGTTGATAGACAGACGACTGACGAATCAGGGCTAAAGCTGTGAACATGAAAGTCACAATGATACCTGAGACCTCAGACTCATACCCCCGGGACTGACGTCGCCGTTTCTCCGCAGAGTGTGGCGCGCGGGGTGAGTCGCATCGAAGCAAGGGGTGGCGCGGTCTAGGCTAAGAGCTCGGACTTTTCAAGTAAAGGCCTGTTCCTTTGTTCGTTCTCCGCCAGGTGAGACGAGACAGGTCGAGTCAACTCTGAGAGAAGCGCCCCAGCCGACGACAGAGAACAGCCCATCGTCGGTGAAGAATGGCGGTGTGGCTGTTGCATATGGTACGCCGTGTGCATCATATAATCGACTCCGTCTCATGATATTGAGAGGGGTCATGAACCCGTGATAAACGGGTTGATTGAGCGGACGCGTGCGTTTGGTCGTCGATGTTGAGATCACGGTTGGAGGAATGGGTCGGTGCGACTACTACGTAGTAGGTATGCCCATGGCTGATTGCGTCAACGTGGGCAGATTAAGAGAACGACTAGTCCAAAGGACAAGCGGCTCCCATGATGGAATTCGGGAACAGGTCACTTATTCGACTTTACCCTTTGTGTCAACATGTCTCTCGCGAGTCAATCATTGTTGATTCAGAAGTCTGAATGCCGAAGCCTGAAGGTCTGAGCATCCCATCCAAGCAGGGATTGTGTCCAAGGCACACAGACCCAGCGTCTTTGTCTCCAGGACCCTTCAGGGTATCCCCAAATGGGCATGTTTTAGTCAGTCAGGGAGTCTGGCTCTGCCAGTTTTAACTTTACGACTAGTTATATGTTCTCTGTTACATATGCGACTCGTCCAGCAATATGGCATGCTTTGCGCTAGGAAGCGGAAAGCAACGCATTCGGTTGAGCGTCTCGCGATCTTTCGGGGTGGAATTTGGACCCTTTCTCCAGGAACAGTCACCCACCCGCACGTACGTTGAAGAAGGATCGGCATGGGCGAAGCCAGGACCCAACCGATCAAAGAAAACAAGACAAGCAGGACATGCATGCAAGACAAGACCACACCAGATTTAAACCTCCCGCTAAGAGGCCTTTACAGCCCGCCCGAAATAGACAGTAGCCATCCCCCCGCATGGTGTCCTGGCAAATGACACAAGAGCCCTGGGAGGTCTCTCGTGGCGTGGTAAATTCGAACTGCCCGATGGAACGCTTGGACACTGAGGCAGGGCATTGCTTGCTTGAAAGACCAACCACGATCTCAGTTAGATCGAGAAGCTAAATTGCGCCAGAGGGCAGTACAACAGCAAATTGGTACTGTATCATCTCTCATCTATCATGTAGCATCAAAGACCACACACGGAGTAAGATAACGATAATCTTATGTCGGCATTGAAATGGTGTGATGCATTCTATGCAGAAGCGGAATAGGATGAGAACCCGTTTGGTAAGATAAGATGAGGCTGGCGGCAAGACAACCTCTAGAAATGATGAAACGATTGACGATATGCATCAGTAAAACACCAATTCCGCATTGCACTGTTTGCCGCCGTCGTCACTTGCTTATCCGTTATCGTCAATGCTCGCTATATTCAACGAAGATCTTTGATAACGGCGTCTTTGCACAGGCTTGGTTCTGTAACACGATGCATACCCTCAGGCCGTTGTGCATATCCACAACTAACAACCTTTGTCGGTTTCTTTGATAGACGCCCGCAAAAGGTGCTGCAACGGTGCGACCGCCATGGCAGTCAAAGAGCTCCTGCGTGAGGGTTGCGTGGAGTGTCTCGCCAAGAAACCGACCTTCGGGCAGGGCGACTTTACAGCAGCTACAGGGAGGGTCTAACGGTGCAGTTCCATTGAATGCAGCCCACGCGGGTGCACACAGATTCGCAGAATGGAACAGTTGCAAGTGTGCTTGTGGGTTGGGGTAGATGGCTGGGATTGGCTTGTGTGTGGATGAGCCTACCCTGGAAGAATAACGCCAACGCCACAGTGTGTTGTGATGTTCCAAGCCTGGACTTCCATGTCTGCATGTTCAACCTCTTATTTCGAACGAGGTTGGTCTTGAATATGGAGGTCTGGGCTCTGATCGCCATCATGCCTCAAAATCGCTACCCTGCAGAACAAAGTTGAACAATCAGGTCGAAGGCATATCACGTCACACAAACCTTCTAGAAGCCAGGAAATGATGCTGATATCTCTCTCGCCCATTTTTGCCTTCGTGGCGATATTTAGCACCGGCGAACCCTTGAGTCTGTTTTGATAATGGTTCGACGGTTGGGGAAACAGTGTCGATTATCAACAGCATCTCATTCGACAGCTGTCCAGGGCACAACAACAAAACAAAGAGAAAAGGGACGTGATGTGATGCAGTGCGATCTGCAGACAGGAGGGGCCATGACAGAATAGCACAGTGCAGCATCTTCATCCAGCCCAGCCCGCCACGTTTCCAACGGACCCATGTATCCATGTCCAGGAAAGGGTCTCGAGGCCGCCCAGTCACAGCCGACTCCAACCCTCCCTCTCATTCTGCTGGATGGCTCCATGGACGGTCATGCACAGTGCAGTGCGTGCAGAGCAGAGGGCCAGAGGGCCTAGTGCTCACTGCCTCGCAAGGTACCGCCATCGCCAATTCACCATCACCGCCTACCCACCAATCCACCTGAGCCATCGCCGCCCGACCCAATGCCATGTCATGTTGGATGGAGGACAGAAGCCCAGCCCTGCCCTTCCCGTTCACTTCCCTTCCCGTCCCGCGATGGTCGATGGATGGACTGCCCGTTTGTGACTGGGGCTGCTTCGGCATTGAACTGCACGCACTTGAGAGTGACTGCACCTCACCTTTAACTCGTGGATCCCTCTTTAGTAGTAGAACGATGAGTATCCAGTACCGGATTATACCGTGCCTCAACCGTCTCAGTACACCAGATCAGATATGTGCGACGTGGTAATGAAAGATTGTGGGGGGGGTTATCCAGCATCGTAAATGAGAAACACAAATTCCGATCCTTTTTTTAACCTCACATTTGAATGAAGCGCCAAAGCAGTGGGTAATAACAATCTCCAGCATGTCAACAAAACAACAAACAGGTACGCAATCCAATCAATTGACAAGATTAGCATGCTGCACAAGAGCATAGCGCCTAATTACACGACTGCGAGAGCCCTGAAGGGGACGGTCAGAAAGGGGCTTTCCTGCGCTAGCACAGGGGAATTGCAGTGGGAAGTGAGAGGAGCAGTTCCGCAAGAGAGCACGCGGTCAAAATGGTGCCTGAGACTGAGACGACCAAGAGGTCCCTCACTGTGTGGTGAAGTGTGAAGTGCAAGTTAGTTACAGGCCACAGCACCACAGCAGAGCACCTAGAGCAGATTCCGTCACTCACCTGATGGACAATGCACACCCCTGGGCCCTGGGCCCTGGTCTCTTGCTCTCACGATCCAAGTTTGGAGCCAGCGCCAGCAGGGACAAAGCTGAAGAAGATTGAGAACAGTCAAGTGACCCAGAGGCTGGAGTTGGAATGGAGAGCCCCCCTCGAGAGGGCCGTAGGCTTGACAGTCGCAGTTGTCCTTTTAACACTGGGCTGGGATGAGTGTGAGCGCATTGGCCAACACCCATGTTGGGTAGCTGCTGAGTTTCGGATACCGCCAGGCGTGCAGGCGAGCCCAGAATAGGACGAGTAGCGTGAACTCAGCCCCCTAGCAGAAGTGTGTGCTGTCTAGCCTCTGGAACACGCTGATTGTACTGTGCATACAATCTGAACCATAAACTGTGCCGTCTTCTACATCCCTACCCCGAGTGACCAGGATCATCTAGTAGCATACCACCAAGATCACACTGTGGCACACGCTACTCCCATCGGATGCCAATCATAACAAAGTGGCAAAGACCGTTTGCAGGCTGTGATTTGTCAATACTGGGTCGCACCCTCATCTCCTTGTTCGGCAGGCGCTTCATGTGGGCTCAAATGTGGACTCAGTGGAGTCTAGTGGGCTCACAGTGTCCCCAACCAACAGCATGTGTCGCCCGCCGTCCCCGGTGTATTCTGGTGTCCTGCCTGTCCCCTTCCATTTCCATTTTACTTATCAAAGCCAGCCCGTCACCTTCTACTCCCACTCCGCCCCTCCCCTCGTACCTCGCCTCGCTTCGCTTCCACTCTATTTCCCACAATTCATCTCTCATCTACCAAAAACCTACCACAACCAACAAACTTGCTCTCCTCTTCAAACATACTCTTCACCTCACATATTCTGTCTGCGACTTTTTGGATCTTGTCTATCACGACTCTCTTAACGATTTCTTAAAGCACTCGCCTTGATTGTTCGTGTTTTACGCCATCTCAACCAACTAATCCCGCACCAATTCCGGAATCTCCCTCGACTACGCGCTTTCCGACTCGCATAATGTCTGCATACTACCACTACAACGCTCACCAAGTGCACCCCGCCCCTGTGTCGCACAACCACCACGGTGGCCGAAATCGCAGAGCTCCCCGCCTCTCTGTTTCCCAACAAGCTCAACGCCAGTTCCGCGGCGTCCGCAGCATCAAGGAGTTCAACGAGACCGCTTCCCTCTCGACTTTCCGCAACAAGTTCGAGACCAGCCGCTCGTTTGATCTTGAAGATGACATGGAGTTCTGCCCCGGTCTGTTGACCGAGACTGACGTGAGTTGCCCTGCTGCTGTGTCTACCAGCGCATCAATCTGACCTATTGTTCGCAGTTGGTCTCCATCTCCAGCTCATCCGAGCGCTCCTCATTAGCCAGCAACTCTCCCGACTCTTCTCCCACGCAACATCTCAACACCGTTGCTCCTGGCTTCTCTCTCAACTCAACATCTCCCGCTTTCATCCCTCCCACCTACCAGCAACAACCAAGCATGAAGCTTCACCAGCCCTCGGCCACCCGCGGCCGCAATGCCATTCCCATCATCAACCCCGCTACCGGCATTACCATGTCAAGCCCTCCCCAGTCAGTGTCACCTGGCAGGATGCAACAGTCGATGCGTCGGTGGTAAGCCGCATCCAGTCGTCGCCCATTGCATGGGCCGACTGGTGTGTCGCATCACCGGCGGTGCACCTTGAATTGTAAACACAACCGTTCGTTCTTGGCAGCTGTTCATCTTGACGGGCATATTGACCGACCAAGACTTGAACTTGGCATCATCTTATCTACTGGGCTGGTTTCCTCAAAGCTTTCGAGGGTAATCGCTTGACGCGATTGTCCCCATTGTTGGTCACAACAATTCCGACAACCATCACTATTACTATCTCATCTGTACAAACATCTCCTAATCGACATACTTCTTGTTATACCAACAAGTTTATATGAGGATATTACTAGCACGGCATGATAAGATCGATACCATTTTCGGCTTGGTTACTTTGTTATTTTTGCAACAAATCAAATACCTAGGGTTGGGTGTCCGCCTCGCAAGATGGGGCTTCAAGACACGAACGGGCGTTCTTTGCATTTTAAGACGACATTGCATCGGTGTTTGGCGGTACAAGTATCGGATTTTCTTGGCATCAACTGTTTTCATTTTTAGGTGGGAGGCATGGGTTGGCCATCTCATTCATACCAAAATGTCTTCTCTCATCGCGGTTATGGGTTATGAAGTCAACAAGAGAAAAAGAACAACATAGAAGGAGTGCTTTTCGCAAGCGGGGTTTTTACCGGTGTTATTTGATCGGTCGCATCTTGGAAATATCTTTGGGCGGTGGTCAGGATCGAGACGAACGGTGTTTATTGCGACAATTGGTATCCCTTATGGGACGGAATCTGGGAAATTACGGGGAGTTGGTCGAATTCTTGGTGTTGTCCCGCTGCTGCATTGAACGGGAACGAAGAAGGTTCACCTTTTGCCCATTCTTTTTCTTTGTATCATCTTGGGACGGCCTATATATTTGTCCTCTTTTTGTTTTCTTGTTCATGGCTAGGGCTTCAGCACCAGTGCTGGCCCGACTTGTTTTTGGGACCGGAGTAGCTTATACTTTGGAGCGTTGCTTGGTTTGGCCTGGTCCTAGTAGGACAGGTCTCTTTTACAATATTTTGTCTCGCCTGGGCAAGCATCTGGAGCGTTGTGGGCCTGGGATACATGTCATGATCAGATTCAAAGAGGTTTTTGGGATTATGGGAGGCCCTCGCGCCTGGTTTTGCGCTGCAGCGGTAGACTGCATATGCGTGGCTATTGTTAACTGGGTATTGGCGCTGTCTGGTTGCGACGCCGCGGCTTCAGCGCCGCGAGACGAGAATAAACGAATGTTCAAACACTTTAAAGTTTCATCTGTGACATGTTGTGATAGTGTAAAGAAACGAGTGACTGAGGTATGACGAGTTGCTATATGAAGCGAAGCGAAGCTAAGTTCTGACGTTGTGATGGTGTAGCTATAATATGAGTGAATTGTTGGGTATGTAGCAGTTGCACTGATTGGAAACTGTGGATCTGTTGAGCAACACTATCACATATTCTTTATTATTGACCTTTGTTACTTGATATGTATGTCTCATTTGAGGTAAACAAATAACAAAGCTCGTAGCTCGTAGAAGTAGGGGAGCCTACCTACCTGTTCAGCTCAGTTGATATCCCCTGAACCCCACCTCACAAAACAAGCAAAGAGCAGCTCATTATCAACCACAGCTACGCAATTGGATCCTCCAAACCAAACTCCAGAGAAACAATGGCAATCGTACATCCTCGGCAAAATGTTAAAAAATAGCTCTCTTGCCCCAATTGGGGTAGCATAGGCGTTGTGGGGAATGAACGCATCTTCATTTCAAGGAGTAAAGGAAGCATAGCAAAAAGTTGATGATGCTCGTGACGTCACTCTCCGCAAATGGTCAATACCCGATGGGAACAGTATTAAGCTCTTGAGGTCTTTCCCCCTGTAGCTCCTTCTCCTTCCTCCTTTCTATTTCTTCCTTCACTATCTTAATTCCGTCTTCTCTCAATCAATTGATCTCTATTAAACGCTTCCGCATACCGTGCGGATCAAATACCACAGCAACACACCCCTCACAATACACAACAATGATGTCAGCACGATCCATGATGGCCCTGCGCTCTGCGCAATCCAGCAAGATGATCCTAGGACGAGGATTATTCACCACATCAGCACGTCTCGGCCTCAAGGAGTCGTCCAGCCGTAAGTTTTTAGCCTGCTTGCGACCCCATTGAGTGCTTTCTAACCGTGGTATCGTAGAAACCAACGTCGATTATGAGAAGCACAAGCAGGACTCCCTGAACAAGCAGAAGCAGGGCAGCGGCCACTGGAAGCCCGAGCTTGCCTCGGACAGCGAGGAGGCCGTCAAGGCTGACCGATCCGAAACTGATCCTGCCAAGGACATCAAGAATCTCCAGGAGCGAACCAAGAAGGCTGCCGAGGAGACTCACAAGGCCGGCACCAGCACGCGGGATAACATGTAAAGCATGTGTTTGAGATAAGATGTTGCTGTTGTTGAGCGATTCATGGTTTGATCGATGGATCATTCTGGGAGTTAACAGGGACCGGAAGATAGACCGAGATGTCTAAAGCAAATTAGTTATTAATGAGAATTTCTCGATGATGATACCTTAACTTCGCTCAACATTTATGCTCACATACTAAACACTCAATCGGACTTGGTTCAAGCAGTAACTGGTGTAATTGCAGCTAGCATGTTAATATTGTTTATACTTGCATGGGATTCTAGACAATCATCGAACTTAATCATAAGTGAACTATCCTGTGGTTTTGCTGTAAAACGACATAATTGTTTTGTGTCGGTACGATTGCTAAAATCGTGTCTCTGCAACCAACGCGAGCAGTAGCAATGAAGTCATATTACCCTTACGCCGACCTCCACGACAAATCCAAATGATAATCAAACATTAAGCAGCGCGTAAGATATACAATTTATTTCGATAACGTCTTTTTCAACTGCTTTTGTTAGGTAGTAAAGAATTCATGAACTCAAATGATGTAATACAGGGTAGGTTCTCCTGCCCCTCACTGAAAGCTATCCTCCTTCCTCTTATCGATAAGGCCCATCTCAAGCTCCTCCATCAATTTATTTCGCCGGTCTCGGTCGGTCCAAACCTCCGAGGCTCTTAATACCTCTCTCCTCCTCCCCTCTGGGCGTCGCATAGCCCATTGATACTCCCCAGGAGCTTCCCTCCAACAATAAACCCCCCTTGAAATCACCCTCGACCCGCCGAGATCATGTCAGACCGTCCGACCTTCCAATCCGCCCTCCTCGCAGGCGCCCTCGCCGGAACAACCGTCGACCTCTCCCTCTTCCCTCTCGACACCCTCAAGACCCGCCTCCAATCCTCGGCCGGCTTCTTTCCCTCTGGCGGTTTCAGCGGTATCTATCGTGGTATCGGTTCCGCCCTGGTCGGCTCTGCGCCAGGCGCTGCTTTCTTCTTCTGCACATATGAGGGCGTGAAGGGTCTTTTGGCCGATAAGGATAATAATGCGCCGGGATGGAAGGCTCCCGTGTCGCATATGGCTGCTGCTAGTGCGGGCGAGGTGGCCGCTTGCGCCGTGCGTGTACCGACAGAAGTCGTCAAGCAGCGTGCTCAGGCGGGACATCATGGAGGTTCTTCGGCTGCTGCTCTGCGGGCTATTCTCTCGCGCTACTCGACTCAGGGATTCGTACCCATGTGGCGCGAGCTCTACCGCGGCTGGGGAATCACTGTATTCCGTGAGGTTCCCTTCACTGTGATCCAGTTCCCGCTATGGGAGGCCATGAAGTCTTGGGGTCGGCGCCGTCGTGGTGGTCGCGAAGTGACCGGTGCTGAGAGTGCTCTTTACGGAAGCATGGCTGGCGGACTGTCTGCAGCACTGACTACACCTCTCGATGTTCTCAAGACAAGAGTTATGCTGTCAAGGGAGAGCGTCTCAGTGGCGGAGTCGTTCAGTCGAATAATGCGCGAAGAAGGTAGCAGAGCGTTCTTTGCGGGTATAGCACCGCGTGTGACTTGGATCTCTATCGGAGGCGCAATCTTCTTGGGAAGTTATCAATGGGCCATCAACACAATGAATAACAGTGTTGTGTAATAGTCCGATGTATTAAACAAAAGTGGCGGGCATTGTATGATATAAATCATGGAGCAAGGAGTCAAGGAATTGTACAATATGGTGTGCTTAGACGGCTTTGTTCGAAGTTACCAAAGTAGGACAATGCATAGTTGACTTCCTTTGGCGATGAAACTCTAGGGATAAGCTAATCGCGACACAAGGTTATATAAAGATACAAAGACTTAATTTCTCGCTAATGGTATATACGCCTTGACGGCATCTAACCTCTGTACAAATCTACACATGGTAAAGTTACTCGCTGAAGTCAAAAGTCTACCTTCTTGGTATATATAATGGAAAAAAGAAACATGAGTATCAAAAGGTCTTGAAGCTCGCTCGTTGTCTCGTCCAATAAGCAACACCACAAGCTGTCTCGACTTAGTTGGCTTGGGCCTGAGGCAGAGCATTAGCTTGACCATTAGTGGTTGCTTCTTCTGTAGCGGAGCCTTCTTGGGCTTCATCGGAATCAGCAGGTTTAGGTTCCGGAGGGGGAGGGAAAGGTCGGATCTCCTTTTTGCCGTTGGCCTTGTAATGAAGGACAATATCATTGCCGCCCTTCCAGAGATGAGTACGGAGAGTGGCCAGGGTCGTTACAGGGGACAGCAGCTATATCAAAGTCAGCAAACAGGGAACTATAGTAGCACAATTCTGATGGAAAAATAGTGCTTACCTGTTCATTACAGTAGAGCTCCAGATACTCCTCTGGCCTCATGGGGTTCTCCTCAGGCTCCTCAAGTGGAGGCTCAACCCTCTCAGCAACATATGATAGAATTTTCCTGACTCGCAACATTCGATTTGCGTTCAGCCTGTTGTTTCCATCTGCTGAAGTGATGGCTGGTAGACTGTCGTCCATAGGGTATAAGACGAACGAAACCTTGACCGGTTCTTTGAAGGGCATTATGTTCTGAAGCAGAACATCACCTAGCCACATAGGGGCCTTCTGCTCGATCAGATCCGCATCTTTGCCGACATTCTCGACGGTGCCCTGGTATAAGTTGGCACTGCCACCTGAAGTTTCTTCCTGGATCACAACCTTTGTTCCCGACGGGAGCTTCAGGACGGGTGTATCGTTAGGCAAACTAGGTACCACTCGAGTCTCGACTGGCTTGTGAGGATTTTCGGCCAGCTGACGGTCGTACTCCTGATGGATCTTCTGAATGACACCGAGGAAGCTGTCATCGACCTCCTTTTCCTTTTCGTGAACAGACGAGGACTCAGACTCCTCTGCCTTTTCCTCTACAATAGCAGGCTTTTCTGTGGTGGCCTGAGAACCCGACCGTGAAAGCTTTTTAGTGCCAAATGTCATTCGGAACTTCTTCTTGCCAAATGGAGTGCTTGGTGATTTTGCGCTGTCAGCCTTGTCCTTGTCCTTGTCTTTCTCTTTATCACCACCATCTATGGACTTTTTTGAATCCGCATTGTCCTGTGTCGGAGTTGACACCATGCTCGCTGCCTTGGCTGCAGATTCGAGTAGTTGCAAGGGACTGGTGAAGTAGTCCTCCCTTTCCGTTGAAGGACGACTGACATGCGATGTTCTTCTTTCTATAGGAGTCATTGGACTTGTCGCAGCGTTCTCAGGAACATCAGGCAAACTATTCGGACCTGACATGATGCTCGGACCAGGAGTGGCCAGACCAATACCTAACCCAGGAGTGTTGGGATAAGGGTTGAGATTGGGTTTCGGGGTGACCTGATCCGCGTTATCCCAGTCTGGAATGGCTGACTTTGGTAGCGAAATCCTTAACGGTGCAGCTTCAGCAGTTCCCCCAGTGGCAATCTGCCTCGCCTCGATACCCTCGTTAAGTTTCTGACGGTGTGCCTCATCTCTTCTAATCTCCTCATCGATCAGATCGGCAAAGAGGTACCGAAGAATCCATTTTCCGAGACTGACTAGAAGAGGTTAGCGATGTCCTGCCTGTCGTCACCACTGTACTTACTCCTTTGATCTTCCCGGAATTCTATAGCGCCTGGCAAATCTAGCTCGTCTGCATATACCTCAGCATCAAAACAGTTGAATGGTTCTAGCACCACAGTAAGGTTCCCAGAACTGAGATCAATAGAGCACCATGGAGCTACAGCCTCCACCGTGTTCACGTTATGCTCCACGTCCTCCAAATGTTGCTTGCCGAAACTTTGAATGGGTTTGCACTACGAAAGTTAGTTGTGTCGTTATGCAATAATAAATAAGACAAACCTGAATTAGATCCCATAACAATACGTCGCCAGCAGTATCTGACGTTAAAACTCGTCTCCTATCATTGAGTAACTTATGTTTGAGTAATCCGAATTGTCCTTCAATAGTTTCCTCGGCCACTGCGTGTATTGGCTTGACATCGGACTCTCCCGAGTCTATGATGGCTTCCGACCCCTTACGTGCTGTGCCATCCGTAATTGTAGTAGAATCGGGGTCCGGTCCAGATCGTGCGGGGAACGAAGCAGCTGCAGAGATACGTAAAACAGATTCAGCAGGAATTTCCTTTTTGGCAGTCCCATTAGCAGCCGGGGGAGAAATCTCGCGTGGTCTATTGGAGGCATTTGATGCAGTCCGATGGCGTCGAACCGTTTCTGGGAGCTGGATGTTGGTGCCAGGATCAACGTCTTCCCACCGGTTAATCGATGACCTGTTGGTTGCCGTCCAAATATGGCCTCCCGCAGCAACAACCTTGCACACTCCAATGTGCTCATGGGCGACAGCAAGACTCAGACCATCGTCCATATCCTCCAGGCTGCCCCGTACATCTGTTTTGGCTACTAAGCCTGAGCGATCAGAACTGTAGAAAACACCAAGGCTTGGGTCATCCGAGAAAAGCGACCAAACACTCTCGTCATGCATGGTGAATGTGTACATGCATCGACCGTTCTTGATACTCCACATCTTGACAGTTTTGTCGGCACTAGCACTTAGAATTGTGTCGCCAGCATCATCGATCAGAATGGCCCGGATATTGTCGACATGTCCAACAAGTTTGGAGACCTTGTCGCCAGTTCGGGGATCGTATAAGCGTACTGTCTTCTCTGGGCCACCGCTTGCCAAAATGTTTCGCCCAACACGCAAAGCATATACTGACCCCTTCTCAGGAATTTCCTCACCCTGAACATCGATCTCGAGTGTTTTACCGGCGCCATTGAGATCCCACAGGCATATCTTGCGGTCGAGACCACCGGATGCGATCCAATTCGCGCCCATATCTTGAGGTGGGGTTGCAACACACTTGACATAATCGGCATGCTCGCCTATCGTCTCAACGCGGGTATTGTCCTCCTCGGAATATGGTCGCCAAACCTTTACTGTAAGATCGGATGAGCCAGAGACTAGTGCAGTGTTTTTCTGAGCGAGAGCAATATCGTTGATCCAGTGCATGTGGGCATGAGTTTGAGCGCGGAACTTGGTCGTGTGCTTCGGCTTCTTGTCTTCGGAGGTGGCAGGCGTCGAATCGGTGATATCGCTGCGGCTTTTGAGGTCGAGGTTCAGATCCCAGGCGCATACTATGCCATCTCGGCCACCTGAATATCTTCATCAAGCAGGTTAGTTCTGTACGTATAGGAATTGGGGCGTCGGTGTGCAAAGCTCACAGAATCGCATTGTCGTTATCAACAGCAAGACCATTGACGCCTAGGCGATGGCCGCCCTCGGAGGATTTAGCATTCTCAAGAACTATTCATGGGTTAGAGGGTGACCATTGCACGTTTGAAAGCCATTAAAGCGACCGGGGATGAGATCTCACCGTAGCTGATTCTCTGGCGCGCCTTCTTAGCCATGGCTTAAGGTGAGATAGTAAATGGTCAAGTCAGGCACCTCATGCGCCAATGACGGGAATAAGGGTAGGACAAGCAACGGCAAGGCGCAAAAGTATGCGACCGCGGGAAGAGAAGAAGCGGTATTAATCTGTATTCTGAATGCCAATCAAGGTAATGCTGTGCGTAGTGGTAATGGGAGATGGTAGGCCGGGTCTGGGTGGTGATGATTGCAGAATGCGGGATGGGGAAGCTCGAAAGTGGAGGGCCCCGACCTCATGGCCTCCCGTCTCCGAGCTAGCAGGTACATAGGCGCATGTACCTACCTCGGTGGGCCTGTTCGGTGTTGTAAGACGCCGAGTAGGCAGGTACAATGAGCACAATAAGCACAACGAGCACCTCAAATGGTGGGCCAACTTTCCTTGTCTGAATGTAGCTCTTGCCTATCCAATGAATCATCTCCAAGGCTCAATTCCATGCTGTAGGCTGCTGGGCCGATGTGCCGCTCCCTAAGCAACAGTGGAGGATTGGAAGCCCTGGGGCTGGGCTGTCCCGAGAGGAGAAGGCTCGTGAACTCGGGCTCAACTTGGAAGCTGGAGAAAACACCCCAGCCCCAGGGCCCCAGGGCCCCTGGACCCCTGTCGCTCACTGAAATACCCGGCGGGGGGAACCGTCAAGACGTCAGGACTGGCTCAACGGCGGGGCCGACTTGCACATCCCCAAGCCCAGGGCAACTCTTAATTAACTTCCATCCAATCCAATTTCAAGTCAAGCAAGTCCACTTGTCTCGGTGGCCCTTTCATGTATTTCTTTTCCTTCCAGAAGTGGGTGAAGCCGTCGCGACAATCTTGCTGTCTTGTTAGCATTTGTCGGTCTGATAATTAAGCTGTCTCATGTCTCAGATCTTGTCACATTTGAAGGGATAAGCATGGCAATGCGCAACTGACTGCAGAGTATGAATGCTTGCGAAAATGCTTGAATGTTGCTGTAACGCAAGCTGATGGAATTATTTAACCCGCAGTAAGTAAATCGAAAGACTAGTAAACGCCAGAAACCTCGTTCTCGCAGAAGAAAATGCCTCGCCCGTACTCCGGTTCCCTAAAATCAAGCCTGTATTGCTCCGTATCATTCCATGATCCGATTCAGACCCTCCCTTGACTCCCTTCGTTCACTGGCAAACACAGCATCCGACTGAGCACCATCGCGAAGACTTGAATCGACCAGGCTTGTTTTCGCATTGCGCGCAGTCGTCTTCAACTTTGGTGATGTCTTCTTTTCTTCCGGGGCAGTCTTCTCGATAGCATCTTGTGTTGCCGCGCAGGACGCGATGTCCGCAGCGGTGCTCGATTAACGTTTTGGTACACATGGTGGTTCTGGTGGATTGACTGAATTTGAATTTTTGAGTTTCGAAACCGTTTTGGTGTGGGATAATGTTGAGGCTTGTAGATATGGTTGGTTTAGTTTTGTAATGTTTGTGACCAGAGGAAGTTGCAAGTTGAACCCGAGGTCATGCTAGGCTCTTGCTCTTTTTGATTTGTTGTTATTCGGTTCAAATAAAAGAGGGATAACAGTTGTGAGTCAAAGGACAGTTGTTGTTTGTATGCACAGGATTGTTGTGAATTGGTGGTACGCCCGTCAGCTCAGCTTCCCACTCAGCTTGAGTGAGTAGGTAAGGTATGCTATAGCTTGAATCGATCAGCGATTTTCTTCCAATCTTTTTCGAGTCGTGTGAGCTTTTGGCAGAAATTCGGGACACCCTAACAGTTATGTGTTCTATCCAAACAGAAATAAGCAATTGAGCCTCAACGGTCGAAGGGGCATGACGCGGACTATATGGCCCCAACGGGAAGAAGGGAGTGAAGCTCGTGACGCGGCTTTGACCAATGGCCAATGGCCGTATGGGTGTGGTAGATGTTGCACTTGGGGACATGCCGCGGCCTCCGGTTGGATACGAGATTTATTTATACTGAGACTAGACTAACCAAAACCACCTGAGGCTTTTCAGGCCTTTTTTTCAGTCTTGGCTGATGGCTCGATCTGTGAGTGGCTTGATGGTGCATTTCACACCGTTGAGGTTCCGTCAAAGTTACAGATCTGGCTGCGACGTGGATGACACTGCCGATCACCTTTTTGATCTACGTCTACGGGTACCTGAGTGACTATTGTATCTGCTGATTCAGTATGGGGTAATAGTCAATTCAATAATGAAGCATTCTGTCTAGGCTTAGCATTGACTTCGAGAGATTGATGATGCAAGAAATGAAGGATCTAAAGGGAGAAATGAGCCCACTGGACACACGATGATTTTATCCCTTGTTCAACGCTATAGGTATCTCGTAGTGTTAGACTCTTCCCAAAGCTCAATCAAGTCAAGCTCACTTGAAACAAACATGATTGGCTAACAAAGTATTCGCATTTATACGTCAGGCCTCAGTTCAATCCTTTTGATATCTTGCTACGTTACGGACACTACTCCAAGACTTGCCTGGTAAGCTTTTTAAGCATGGCAAATAGCTACAACAATTCAATGACCCTTCAGAACATTACTTCAAAATAGTAAAAACGAAAAGGTTTGTCTATGATCCTGCCGTAGCTTGGTACCATCATTACATTTTGAATAACCTAACGCCGTGCTTAAAGCCTACCATGTCCACCGACAGCCAACTTGACCGGTCGCT
The DNA here is from genome assembly GCA_900312805.1 of Fusarium torulosum. Lineage (NCBI taxonomy): Eukaryota > Fungi > Ascomycota > Sordariomycetes > Hypocreales > Nectriaceae > Fusarium > Fusarium torulosum. The sequence continues at coordinate 46,134 of ONZP01000410.1, forward strand.
GCCTCTTTCTTTTTCTATTACTCAGGCTGTTTACCTGGTAAACTTGTTACCTCCGCCCTGTCGTGGCTGACTACCATATGCCCTACGGCCCTGGTGCTTCTTGTCCCTGCTCATGCTGGCACCAAGCGTGATCTCGACGCGAGGCGGCACTGAGAAACCAAAGCTCCTGGCGACCTTGGCAAGATCCAACTTGTTGATGTCAAAGACACTGCGCAGCGAGTGTGAGGCATAAGCGTGCAGGTAGCTGCGATAACCATCCTTGGCGCTCTTGTTCAGGTAGTAGTTCTGGCTGATAAGCTTCTCAAGCTGAGATTGAACGTTGACGATCTTGTTGGCGGGGAAGTCGAACTCGACGACGGGGACACGAGCGGCCTTGAGATGCGACAGGAAGCCGACCTCATTGGGCTGGAGGAACATAAGAGATCGACCCTTGCTGTTGTTACCTCGGGCGGTTCGACCGACACGGTGAATGTAGTCACGAGGGTCATCTGGAGGATCGAACTGGACAATCCAGTCAACCGAAGGAATCTGTCACGAGTTAGCAAATTGTTCTTGCGAAAATTCAAGTGCAATACTTACATCAAGACCACGAGCGGCAACATCAGTGCAGATCAGGGTGCCCTGCTTGGCGTTACAGAACTCAAAGAAGGTGTTGGTTCGCTTCTGCTGCTTCTGCTTGCCGTGGAGGTCAAGAACAGGAAGATCGATGTAGTTGAGAAGTTCGGCATGGTATTTCACACAGGCGCAACTACTGAAGAAGACAATGACCTTCTTCTTGAGGTTGCGTTTGAGGAATGAGAATAGAAGAAGGAATCGCTTGTCAGCTTCGCAGACAACATAACCCTGCTCGAGACCCTCCACAGTGCTGTACTGCTTCTCCTCATCAACATTGATGTATAGGGGACCGGGACGCAACGAGATGCGGGCAAGATCCTCGACCTTGGTTGTCTGGGTGGCGGAGAAAAGCATAGTCTGTCGGTCCTCCTTGGGAAGAACCTTAATAATCTGTCGCATTTCATCCTCGAAACCGATCTCAAGAATTCGGTCTGCCTCATCAATAACAAGGGACTTCAAGTTCTTGAAGACAAAGGGGGTGTTCTGCAGATGATCGAGAAGTCGTCCAGGGGTAGCGATAAGCAGGTTAACACCCTTGGCAAGCTTGTTGGCCTCAGCGCGACGGTTTGCGCCTCCAATGACGATACCGTAGGTTTGGGAGTGGTGGGCCATGAGCTCTCGGGCAACACCAAAGATCTGAAGGGCCAATTCGCGAGTGGGGGAGACGACGATGACACCAGTGCCGTTGCGAGGCTTGAATCGCAGAGCGCTGAGCATCTCAATGACAGGAATCAAGAAAGCCAGAGTCTTTCCAGAACCTGTCTTTGCAGCACCGAGAACGTCGCGACCAGCCAACGAAGGAGGGATACCTCTCCTCTGGATCTCAGTCATCTTGGTGAAGTTCATCTCCTTGATGGCCTTCATGGTCTTATCGGAGAGGTTGAGCTCGTCGAACGATTGCGCCTCAGCACCGGCGACCGGGGGTAATGTAAGTTTTCCGCCGTCAGGCAAGTCTGTGTTGTTCTCGGCCTTCTCCTCATCGTCATCCTCCTCTTCATCTCCGGACTTTGCGTCCACAGCATCCTCATCGGCCTCGTCACTCTCTTCCTCGTCCTCCTTCAGAGCCTTCTCTTCCTCGTTGGAAGAGTCGTCTTCGGGCTCATCGCGGGGCTCGGGTTCGATGCGCTTGACTTTCTTAGACTTCTTGTCAGGTGTAGTAGTAGACTTCTTGACTTTTGAAGCCTTGACGCCATTGGCGTCCTTGAACTTGCGCTTCTTGCTGCCTGCGAAATCCATTTTTGTTGCTCGTGAGGTAGGTATTTCTGTATAACCGAACCGATCAGCTAGCAGTGTCTCGAATCGAGAACTTTTTTTCTGCGATAAGAAGAGTCTGGGTGATAAGCGGAAACTTATTATTCCGACTTCCGTCCCAGCTGTGGATTGTGCAGACAACCCCCCCGCAGTGGATCAGCGGCAATTGTTGCTGTAAGCTTGCCTTTCAGGGACTAGTTTACGTGTAATGACCTCGAAGCTTACCATTGACCTCGCAATTTGAACTGAATTGATCGAGATACAGTTTTGAGGTAAGTTCTGCATCTTAATATATACCCTAACGCGAATTAAAGCTTGCGTCTCTAAGCTACAGCCTTTCAGTTGCCTGCAGATGAGTCACTTGTACTTCAAGCCAAAATCCAAAAGATATCTCGCCGCAGGCTACGGATATGTTCCAACAAATTCAGAATATCCATCCATTAGTAAATGCAGAACAGAAAATTACTGCACGCCAAGACGGGGCGACACAAATGTAAAATAAAGTCTAGCGCAAAAAATACGCAGCAGGTGCAGGCTCAATATTCGCTCAGATTTCCATCGGGGCTTTAAAGTAGTGGAGGTTGTCACTCAAGTTCCAAATGTGGCTTAGCCTGTAGTCACGCTACACTGCAGGTACTGTAGGTACCTTCGCGCTCGGCTCGTCTTCTACGAACCTGATTCCTTCCAAATCAGAATCCTCTCTCCTCATCTTTTCTGCGCTTCCAAGACATCGTATTTACCGTGGTCAGCGACACTCCCTTTGACCGTCGCCGCTATCGCATCAATTTCTTTACGCGACCTGAGATATTTGTTGGCGATCTGTCAATATTCTTGAATCGCTCGAGTTTGGCCATCGCAAAAAGTCTTGATCTCATCCGACTAAAAAACTGTGACCAGAAGATACATCAAGTCATCGCGACACCGACTTACGAAACGACTTGCTCTTGATAATTGTGCTTTGGACATACCACTATTTGCCATTTTAAAACGGAATTTCTTTTCGTCCCTACGCCTGATCAGTTACCATCTCTGGCATATCCCCACGATAAAAACTAGCTACTTGCTCGCGCTGGCTCCTGTTCAGCTCCACTAGCAGTATAATGGCGGATTCCCGACCCGACATTCAGAGCATCCTGGCCGCCCTCGGTATGTCTGAGCATTCACTTTTCGTTGCATGCGCTTACTGACCTATTCATACAGCGTCGCAGCGGCCCCCGACGGCGACCCCTACCCAAACACCACCTGGCGCTCCCAGCCAGGCATATCCTCCCCCGCCCGGGTCTGCGCAGCCTGTGTCCGCATACCAGCCGCCCCCTCCGAACTCTAGCAGCTATGGCGCACCTGGCTACAATGGTCTCCCCGCACCATCATCCAGTGGAAACCTTGATCTGAGCTCGATTCGACCTGTCAACTCAGGAACATTGAGTATTGCTGATGCAATTGCTCAAGCCAAGGCTTACGCCGCCGAAAAGGGAGTCACATCTTACGACCGACCCCTCGTCTATGCCCCCGAATCCCGAGGACCCGACCGAGGATACAATCGCTCACGATCTCGGTCCCCTGCCCGCGATGAGTTCCGCGATGGCGTGAATCCTTACAGAGATGAGCGGCGTGGTGGCGACCGTGGTTCTCACGGTCGAGGCTATGATCGGGATCGTTCTTATTCTCCCAATTCTCGTGGTCGCAACTTTTCTCCTCGAGGAGGAAACGGACGCGAGAGATCCCCACTGCGAGGAGGAGATGACAGCTCCGAAACCATTCAGATTGAATCCAGCCTGGTCGGTCTTATTATCGGCCGACAGGGAGAAAACCTGAGACGTATCGAAGCGGACTCTAGCTGCCGCGTTCAGTTCTTGGCTGCCACTGATGGTGGTCCCTTTAGACAATGCAAGATCTCCGGACCGAGACATCGTCGTGCTGAAGTGAAAGACGCAATCAACCGCATCATAGAAGACAGCGGAATGGGTGCGCTCAACCGCCCTGAAAAGCCCCGCGACCCGAACAAGGGTGGCGCAACGGCTCTCCGTGAAGGAGAGGACCATATGCAAATCATGGTGCCCGACAGGACGGTTGGTCTCATTATCGGACGTGGTGGCGAGACTATTCGCGATCTCCAAGAACGTTCGGGTTGCCATATCAACATCGTTGGTGAATCTAAGAGTGTGAATGGACTGCGGCCTGTCAACCTTATTGGCACACCTGAAGCTGCCGCGCGTGCCAAGGACTTTATCATGGAAATCGTTGATAGTGACAGTCGAGGGGACGCGCCCCCACCTGTGAAGAGGTTGGGCGGCGGCGGAGGTGGTGGTGGACCAGCACCCACTGCCCGTCATGACGCTCCTCAGAGGGATATGGGCAGTTCTGCTGGCCCTGACAAGATCAACGATGCTGTGTATGTGCCTTCGGATGCGGTAGGTATGATCATCGGCAAGGGTGGCGAAACAATCCGTGAGATGCAAAACACCACAGGTTGTAAGATCAATGTCGCCCAGTCCTCTGGCCCTGGTGAGACCCAGAGGGAGATTGCCTTGATCGGATCCCGCGATAGCATTGCCCGAGCCAAGCTGGCCATCGATGAGAAAGTGGATGCAGTGGTAAGTTCTTAACCCATGACAATATCGCCTTTTCATGTACCTAATATCTATGCAGCGTCAGAAAGGAAGCGGCCCACGTGGTGGTGGCGGTGGTGGTCGTGGACACCAAGACCTCGACAGGCCTAGCTATTCTCAGCAGCAGGCTCCTAGTGCTCCTACTAACCAACCTCCTCAACCAGCTTCAGCTGACGGAGCGGACCCATATGCACAATGTAAGTTATGAAATCCTGTGTTACCCACACAAGCCCAGTACTGATGCGGAATAGATGGTGGCTACCAAAATTACCTCGCGTTATGGTATCAGTCTTTGATGTATCAACAGCAGCAAGGCGGACAAGGTGCCCCTCCTGCCGGCGCTCCTGCACCTGGGGCATAGTGATATCTCTCTTGTTGCTCGCTCGTGCTTGAGTGATCATGATCGAACTCTCATCTGCAGAAATCTGTGGACTGAGAGAACTATCTTGTGGTTCGATTGACATCGTACCAACCTTTTGACGCTCTGACGCCCCTTTACCCTCATGGCTCGTTGACACGATCCACGACTGTACAGCATCCGTTTTCTTTTTCGTTTTCTGAGAACCATTTGGCCTCAACTTCTTTGATGACGTATATCATTTGACCCGACCGTCCCTGACGACATTTAATATTGAGGTGCGAGAGTGGGGGCGACGTCCATGGTTGTTCTGTTCCGCTTTGCCCTCATGCGGTCTCCTCTAACCAATACCTCGACCTGATGCTGAATGCCTCTACCACCATCTGCCCGCAAGCCTCGTTTTTGTTGGCTCTTCGCAACCATGATGCCTGTGGAACTACCGATTAACAGCTCACGACTAATACGTTGATGACATATGCGATTTCTGATGCCAGCTCGTCATTGGTATGGTCGTACATCCTGAAACTTGCTACTCGTCGTGATGCGGTTGAGTGGAGTTGAGCTGTGAACTGGTCGACCGAATTCTCTGAAATCAAAACCACAGCTCAACACGAACTGGGCCAGTAGTGTCTCGCTGCATGTGGTACTGGTTTTGCGTGTGCCTTTTCCAACCAGACTCGTACGTTCTTGGATGAAATCGACTGTGTCGTGCAAGTGGTTTCGTTGTTTCTGCATGTATGTTGCGTGTTGTGCATCTGGGGCCTCAATCTCGCCATGTGCACCGGCGCGTGACGTTTCCGTCTACGATTTCATTTGAGTCTGGCTTCAACACCAGGCTGCTTCTCGTCACTGCATGCATGTCATGAGCAAAGGGAATGTCTTTTCTAGTAACGGGGGAATTGGAGAAATGGAGTTTGGGGTTCAATCGCCATGTATTACCACCGTAACATCTTACTTAGCCTTATACACTCGTGGAGTTCCACGTTTTCCTGTTATTCTCTCTCGCCTCTTGCCCTTTGATATAAATTCTTTGTTTACAAAGCCATGTAAGGTAACGATGTTAACCAGTTTGATCATCGTTGACCATTAGTTTTATTCTGGGTTGTGTGATAGTTGAAAGGCAGCACCCCTGAACGTCCAACCTTTCGACGACGCTGGACTATATTTCCATGTAGGTAGCACCGCTACAGTATTTGTTGATATAATGAGATTTGCTAAAGCTTAACGTTTCAATTAGCGTCTTGTCTAGATATAAAAGAAATGATAACTGGGCTTAAACGATGTCCCCGACTTACGGTGTCTATTGTAATACCGGTTGGTATTCATGTAAACCTTTGTCATGTCGCTTCATACATGTCTACCTTAATAACAACCATCCAATAACAGTAAACGTACCTACCTCTCCTGAGGTGCTATGATTTGTGCAAACTGAAAAGATTCATTCTGGTAGTTGCTCCTGACGTGCTGATATCTCTAAAAAGAAGAAAAGGTAGTTGCATATAACATAATTCGTTCCTCCCTTGCAGTTGGTAAGTATTCACATGAAGGCATCCCCTTCTCTTCTCTTCTCTTCTCTTCAACCAAGCACCATCGTCTTCACCATTGTTTCAGGGTTTATCTTCACTTACACATTCTTTTTTTTTGAATCAAAATGTCTGACTCTACGGCCAGGCGTCAGCCTGAACAGCAAAACCTAACCAGCCTTGTTCTGCGGCTCGGAACAATCGCCCGAGAATCAAGACAGAGAGATCAACGATTAGAGTTAATCGACCCTCGTATACAGGATGAAATAAACAACCTGTCACCACGACAGAGATCACAGTTATTACCAGCGTTATATCAAGAATTAAATCCACAACAGCCGCATTCGGGTTTGCCATTAGAACCACTACGACAACCGCGACCACCGCCAGGACAAGATCGAAGAACATCATTTCCAGGTAACAACGTGAACTTATGAAGTCCAGACAAAATGCACAAGACTTCGAGGAAGTTCTATGATATCACAAAATTACATAAAGCTCATGGAACTAGCTAACCTGGAAACAGAGGCACACGCCGGCGAGGTTGTGAGATTTACACGGCCCGACCCGAGCCTCCCCTTCCAAGGCCATCTCAATGCAACGCGTTCTTCATTTATACTTCCTCCATATTGGCATCCTCCTCGACTTTGGAATCCCCGACCCGTGCGTCCTCCTCGACTTTGGTATCCTTATCCTGTGCGTCCTCAACTTGAGCGTCTACAGATCCCATGTGTCAGTAATCGCGATGTGGAATCTCGTTCCAGGACACCGAGACGGATTACGGAGTTTGACGAACCAGATGAGGTACAGTCTGAAGAACCAACACCAGTTGAGGAATCTGATATATTCGATGCTTGAAGTTTTGACTCCGGCCAAGATGGCGTGCATGATACATCAATGTTGCGACTTGCGGAAATCTTTAAACAATAGCGAGCAGACATGCCCTCGCTCTTTATGTCAACAACTGAAAAAGACCTTGTGGATGAGCTTAAGGTCCAAGCACATGTTTCTTCTTGAAAATCAGAGTAGACCGTTTCCTCTTAAGGTTCGATCAGACTGCAGAGACCAATGACAGAGGGGATAAGATAGAATGTATTGTCAGAGGAATTGGTGAAGAAGCAATTGATATTTCATCATGACTGCTGAATTGAGGACGAGGGTCTGACCAAGATGGAGTGGAATAGCGTCTAGTTCATAGTTACTTTACTCAAATAAAGCGTATCGTCATTCTGATTTCCTATCCAAGTATTAAGGAAACGAATAAGTTTTGCGTTGAGATGAGATGAGAAACATGGCGTATTCTAACCTGAGTGACTACCTAGTCTACCTAGCACCGCATGCCTCGGAGGCTGATAAGCGCACAGTGCCTGAGAAGTGAGGCTATGCAAAGGAGACACTCTACCGGACACGTCTTTTGGTATACTTCATGATCGAGCACTAAACCTCAGACGGCTGTTTTGTGCTACACGTAAGAGAGTTCAAGGAACGTGAAACTCGATACCAGCGACTAGATGAAACTGACGGACTCTCAGCCTAGAAGCATAAAACTGGCGAGAGAAGTGCTGAAGAAGCTGCTTGTACGCTCGTAGACGAGCCGTCTCGTGCCTGAGGTGACGCCTCGGGATGGGTAGCGGGAGTTTAGCTGGTTCCAAGAAGCTCCGGTGAATGTCTCGAGAATTCCAGTCTCTTCGGATTTGAGACTCTCAGGCTTTGCTTAGCCTCTTCTTCTATGCAAGGCACCGCGTGCGCCGAGGAGCTCTAGGGAAGTTAAGACGATCCGCGAAAAGTCTGTTGCCAGCCAAACGTTGTCCCGTTGAAGAACCAAGGAGATGGGAGGCTTTGGCGGTTGCCAAGAGATATTCCCATGACGGACTCATGGGGTCGTCATGTGTTGGCGATGATCGTTGTGGTGGTTTGGGCTGCAAAAGGCGTCAGTCTTTCGGGAACGCGACGCTGGGGAACGGATGGACAGGCGAGCCAAGCTTGTGTTTTGCCCCTGGTTCATGGTCTATGACTTTCTGACGATATTTGCCTTCGTATGAGCTTTTGGCGATATTCCAAATAATTATTTGTATATCCGTATCTCTGAAGCTATCGCCAAGCCCAGAATTCATATAGGCAGAGAAGAGAGAATACGAGCGAGAGGAAGTCCTCCAACCACGGGGCTTCCAGAATAAAGTCGAGAACGATTAGAATTCCCCGCGAAACAGGCCAAGCTTAAGCTCAGAAAAGGTCTAGAACTCCAAAGGAAGGGCCAGAGATCGTCGGGCAGTGGCGAAGGCTTGTTGATGGCGCTGGCGGGAAAGCTTATCGCCCCAAAAGCCAAGCTCAAGGGGAAAAGGCGACCATGGCGAAGTATGTTGATGCGAAACACGCTGGAGAGGGAGACAGCTTCTCTTTCTTGGCGTCAAGTCCATTGACATGTCTGCTTTGGGATGTTCATGTGTGACGTTTGAGAGATGAAGATCGTAAAAGAGATTACTGAGCACGCACTACGTGATATACATGACAGTTGGTAATTAGAGTTGGCCGCTATTTGATTGAAACACGGCCAATATCACGGTCTATGCCGCACTCACTGTCTGCACATGCATGCACATGCACATGGCTGAATCTGTTTCTATATTAAAATCCCCACATCTTGCTTTTTTTCTGTTATGATTGTCTCTCTTGTCACTCCAGTTACAGTATAGCTCTTCATCGGCAGCAGCATATCTCGTACTTGTTCTTCTTTATCACTGAATTCTTGTGTCATCGATCTATCACTTTTTCGCTGTCAATTTTGTTGGTGGCTCATCGAACCAATTCAAACCCGACCAACAACACATCAACCAACACGCAAACCGTTTTAATTGTTGCCTTTTCGCTACAAATTGCAGACTGAAATCTTTCGTGGCGTATCGTCATTTGTCCCCTCTGCGTCGATCTTTAATTCTTCCGACGTTGCATTGTGGCTGGCTGGAAAGTTGTCTACAGTGCAGTACGGATACAGCACGATTGTTGTCTCGCGTCTCACGTCTCACGTTACAAGGCGCCGCTTGAGGAAGACACCGATTTGGTATTCGACATCTCCTCAAACTGAGGCATCGCGAGAATTTCCATTACAAGAAACTCAGTTTGCCGAGGGCTCCCTACAAACAGGTAAATTCTATAGACTCCAGGGTCGCTTACATGTACTGACATTCGCCAAACAGTTCTTCAGGCTATTTCTGTGGCACACTGTCACTCACTCGTCTTTAAGACATCACCAATCGATTCGTCCGTGCAGAAATGTGTCGAATGATGATCTTCAGAGGGCATTGCACATATTGCGGTTCGGCTCAGACATGGGTTGACTTGACCCAAGAACTCTCCTGTCTTGATGCCAAGAACATGGGATGGTTCGGCGGATGCGAGCGAGGCATTCTTGTTGAGGAGCACAGTTTCAACCAAGAATGTCCCACATGTCATGAAGAAGACGAAGGCGTTGGTGGCCTAGATGATGACCATCTGATGCCGTTCCAACAGACCCCGAGTCCACCGAGCAGACTTGGTAAGAGAGGTCCCGCTGAGGGACAAGGGGAAGCGAGTGAGGGCTGTAAGAGACAAAGAACTTGAGCACATGCATAACAACAGGCGTTTATGAAAGGCGTTATTTATTTCTGAATAGATTTTGGGGAGAAGGGGGTTATTCTTGGATTACGATCGTTGCATGCGCGGTCTATGATGGGCATGACATATAAAGGTCTTGGGAGTTATGATCGATGATGAAGGGGTTTGGATTTGGGGGCAAAGATACCAAGTGAATGTAATATATATATGAGAAGTTATCGAACCAACTCACAACAGAAAGTATAACTACCAGTCTACGTGCCTTTACCTTCCCATGTCTCTTGAACGGCCCTCCAGTATCTATCCGCATCAACTCGGACATGAGCCACATGCGCACCGCCTTCAAACTTCTCTGTTCTTACAATTGCACCCTTCTTCTTTGCTTCCTGCGCATGAGATTCGACGTCTTCCCATCCAACCGATAGATCCGCATCGCCATACAAATATGTCCTCATTGTTTCTCGACTGATCCTTTTCGGCGTATTGAGCGCTAAAGCGTTGGCCTCTTGCGGTTCCTCATTCAGCCATAGGACGTAATACACCCAGGCAAAGCCCAAGGACACCCAGACAATAGGGGACAGAAAGGATGGAAGATCCATCGAAATTACGTGGTGGTTGCGTTTCCAGTGGAAATATCCTGGACACGAGTCCATCACCATAGCATGACGAGGGACTGGTTCACTTCCAAGAGCGGTTTCCCATAAGTCCCACAACGTGACGGCAGAACTGACACCGCCATTGGAGAATATATGAAGCAGAAAATTAGGTTCATCCTCTTTTACAGCTGTAAGAGATTGAAGAATTGGCAAGGCAGGTTCGAAAAGACGGCGGCGGAGTCCAGGTCGAATATAGAGCTTGGTGGAGGCGCGGAAAAGGAGGATGGAAGAAGTTGGGTAAAGGGCGCGATATTGAGCGATGTATTTTGCTATATGGGCATCGCGAGCTTCCGACCATGATAGCATTATTATAAGTGGAGGATCTTGAGAACTGGTGTCCTTGGGAGTTGTTGATACCGGTTCATTGGGTCGAAAATAGGACACAGCTGGGCTGAGAACGTCCATGAAGGCCAGGGGTGGCTCTTTGATAGTGGCCATAATGGAGTGTGTTACTGAGTCTACTTAGATCCTTAGGGAGAAAAGATCGGAGCGAAAATCCGGAAAGGGCCAAAACTATCTTTTAAATAATATATGCAAAGACTAGATGTCCCCGGGGTTGCTCCATCACCGTCGGGTACTACAGTTCCGTGCAAAAGTTCCGACAACGAGCCACCTAGAGATGAAGAGAATAATAAATGTATATAGGATATATAGTAATTGAAAGACTTTACGTATAATCTCAGTATAGAATATAAAAGATTATATAGAATATGAAGACTTTATTATAATTTATATAAAAATTTATAGAAATATATAAAAATATAAAAGTTATGAAATTGTCGGAACTTTTGTATGCCCACAGGATCCGCGGGCTCCGCTGGAGCCGGAGTCAGGACGGAGTCGGAACGGAGGAAATAATGTCAATAAATGCAGCACTCGGAGACATATTCAAAAGCGTCGGCAGTATTGTTCAGTACTCTAAATACAGTCTAATTAAATATTGGGATAATCCAATTTATTCAAATTCCATCACACTTCCACTAAATCTCTAATAGAGAGAATCTGCTTCTCTATAAAGTCAAAGTACTCCATAGCCTCGTTCTCTGCTTTAATGTCGATAACTCTCTTCTTGAAGCCTCCATCTTCCAGGATACGCCTAACACCTGCCCTCACCAGATCAGGGTTAGGACGACCTGTTCTTAGGTTCACCGCAACACCGCTCCATTCTCCGTGCATCGCAATCTTAGGCTTATCTTCGGTTTCGCCTGCAAGCACCATAGAAACACCGTTCGTCACTCCATGAAGAAAGCCGCCGTAGCCAGCATTCATAACAAACACTGAAGCATGAGGTAGGAGAACATCGTAAGGGAGGTAGTCGATGACACGGGTGTTGGAAGGGATTGCGACGTTGTCAGGGAGGAAAGCGTTTCTTTTACCGAGGATAGCTACGACGAGGAGATCATTGCGATCTGAGAGGGCCTTGATAGTGGGTATGATGAGATTGGTGGCGTCGCGAGCGATAGTTCCCTGCGTCACAGCGACGATACGGCGATCTCCTCGCTTCACATCCTACCAAGAAGGATAAACAAAGTCGGCGGGGATGGACTTCGGTGTCGCACAACCTGCGAACTTGACATTGGAAGGCATATCAGATCGGGTATATTCGAGACTGGGAGGACATAGCTGCAGTGTCATACCGTGCATGAGCATCCAATGATGGAAATGAATCTGAGACTCGAGAATCTCAGTAGCACTAAGCCCCTTGAGGACTTCTTCCTGGTGAGCAATAACCTCAGCAAAGGGACCGCCAACCATCATCTGGTTTATGACCTGGTTTCGTGCGCGGCCCGACTCAGTTGAATCGGGAGGTAGACCAGGGCCAAAAGGTCCAGTGTCGATGCTGGTAGCCATGTAAGGGATCGGATGTAAGTTGATCACCTTGGGTCTGGTGGTAAGCCCTTGGGGAGAGGTGCCCCAAGAGAGATAGGGTTGGCGTCCATGAAGCAAGCCTCCGGCATGACCACCACCTCGCGATGCGGATCCTTTGCTCGAATGTCTTCGAGAACTCCTTTCAGAATCCTCCAAAGGTCAGGGGTCTGCCTAGTAAAGATATGTCTGATATCATAGAGCAGTCGAGGAACACCAGCAGGAATAGCCTCACGCTCTGTCATTATCTTGACGTTGAGTAGTGGTCCAACTTAACATGCTTTGCACCGATGCCTGCAATGGCTCTTTCGAATTGGTCACCGCCTATGAAGATGATCTCAAAGCCACAGTGGGCGAAGTCTCCTGCGATCCTAATAAGGGAATTTGTGTGCCCATTAACAGGAGTGGCGAAGACAAGATGAGGCTTCTTGGAGCTAGTGGACTCGGTGGTGCTTGTTTCTCTGATGCCAGTAGCCAGTTCGACCACACCGGAAGAGAGGGATGTCATGGTCGTGTAGTGATAAGAGAAGTATGAAAGGAGGATACGCGCTATGGGAATAGTTTGAGGTTGAGAGTAATGAGTATGGAAAGTCTGGTAAGCATGAGTTCGGCCAGGGAAGCAAGGAATCTTGCTTTATATACACCCGCCTCTATAGAACCTCCATTCCTATTAATTTCCCACGGACAACCCGACTACACAATCTCGAAACCCCTGAGGACCGAATATGCAAGTTTGGTTTGTCTTGTTGGCTTACTATAAAATGGTTCCAACCCACAACTGGGAAAGCAACTAATCGTCCAAGCTTGAACGTTGTCAGCACTTGTGTTTCTGAACTAATAGATTCAAGTACAATATTGAGCTGAAAGGGTCAGATTCTGTGATAACCAAAACCAAAACTAATCTGCCGCTGAGTTTCAGCCTTATGAGTTGTGCCATGATGCTGACAGCGTAAGCCAGAAGAACTTTGGGGGGTTTCGTCATTTGTTTGCTGCACGGGCATGCGGTATCTGCGAGTGGATAACGGCTAAATAGTGAGATTTTCGTTTAGTTCAAGAAAGTAGTCGTAATTATAAACTAGTTGCGGAGTTTAGAATGGTGTTCGTTAACTCCAGAGAAAAGCCCTAGGAACTTGGTTGCTGGGGGTATCAGATTATGGAGTTCTGTACTAACTATACTTCTACTCATGCTTTTAACAGTGGTTAAATAAGTACAAGACAATAAATACCACGATGAGATGAATTCGAGTTCAAGGCTATGTTTTCTGTAAACTAATTCAACCTTCAGCTATTTGCATGGATGCCGTAGGCAGCTTTATCATATCCAAGGCCAGTTGATGACTGATTTGCTTCACCTCTCAACCAATATGACTGACAGAATGAACAACTATATTAGATTCTGAATCATCTCATAACTTCGGTCGGTGCTATGTCCTAGTTTCTAGACTTTAGTGGTAAAGTGTACGGGTAAATTTGGATCAGGGGTAAGATTGAGGTTGTCTATGTGAATTTCGGATAGCTTGGGGCCGAGCTGCCAGAGGCTCAGCAAGCGCATTATCTTACTTTTCGTTTATTCAAACTGTAGGTGGAGTTTGATCGACATGGTCGGTTTATGAAATTTGTTCTCCATCTTCGAGTCCACTGTCGTACTAGATCTTGGGGTTGATGGATGTGGGACAAGTGTCTTGCTGTCAACGGGCGCTTACAGAATTCCAATGCCTAATGACTGAATGATATATTGCGACTATGTGAAGTAACGAGCCTGGGGTCCTTATCAGTTATTTTGGTCCTTGCTTTTAATATCGCTTTCTCAAGGAACGGTTGTCTATGTTGGCAGCAGACCTTTGTTCGTTGATGAACATGATATCCATAGGCTGTAGGTAGGTGTCAATAGATCCGACTAGACCATAGTACGAACAGATCCTGTTCTCACAAGGTCTTGGTTCGAATATACGGCCAAGGCTCATCTTACATCAAATGAAGCGATCGCTACTCACATGACTTAAGTACCTATACATACACGCGAGCAAGAGGGAAGGCACCTTCGCGGCACTGGCACTTCCGCCTGCCTAGGGAATATCTCCGCTCACTCGCACTTGTTATTTTCTCTGGCACGTTAAACCTCCTTGCGCGCGACTGAGAAGCAAAACTATCGAACTTATCTCCCGCATTGCCTATCCTCTCCTTTCTTCTCTTCTCCTCTGCGCATCCTCCTTCGACCTCCTCATCGTCAACATGAGAATAATCTGCCTGATCTTCGTTCTCGCCGTCGTCATCTTATGCCCCGTCCTTTCAGCTGTCGTGAGCAACGAGGTTAACCAGGCGCACTGGGACCTGTCGACTTCACTGAATGGATTCTCCTTCGAGCGAGCCAAGGCACTTACCGCCAAAACCACTGATCGTCCTGGCATTCATGTTTCGCGATTGAAGAACCTCGAAGGCAAAGCTGCCTCCCGCCCGAGATCTTCTCTTTCTTTTCTTTCACGATCCCAAGATTCAGTTCCTGGCGAAAGTGCGGCTCCTTATCAGAACTTCTCTGCACTCGGTAGCTTTTCTACTGCATACGGGATTCAGTGCAGTTGGGACAATACCCCTGTCTGGTTCATTTTCGACACTGGCAGCTCTGACACTTGGGCTGCCAAGACTGGCTTCACATGTGAAGACGGTGCAGGCAGAGCCCATAACCAAGCTTCATGTAACTTCGGCCAGCCTCACATTCCAAACTTTCTCCAGGATGTTTCGGGAGTGTACTTCCATCGACGATACGGGTCTGGAGAAGATGTGTCGGGACCTATGGGAACCTCTGATATCGCATGTGGCGGCATCTCGGTTTCTGGACAGCAAGTCGGATTAGCCAGCAGGGCGTATTGGCACGGTGACAACGTCACTGTTGGTATCCTTGGCCTTGCATATCCATCTCTGACAAGTGGCTATCTGGGTGACCCAGCTGATCCCGTTGATGACTCGGACTGGAACAACTATCCTTACACACCTTGGTTGACCAATGCCATCGCGCAAGGCTTGATTGATCCTGTCTTTAGTGTTTCTATCGACAGAAACTCTAGTGAGGGAGTACTAGCATGGGGTGGACTTCCTCCCATGCCATGGGGCCCCAAAGCCTTCGCAGCCACAGACCTTATCATTGTGGGTTGATCCATATCCGTGAAGGCCCGTATTGTTGGTTCTTATAGCTAACAGAAAGTTCTAGGCAAAACTTGTCGATCGTGACACCACTGCCTGGGAACCTTCCTTCTACACCATCATTCCAGATGGCCTACAATGGGGAAGCACAACCGACACTGGAAAGTATCCCTATATCGTTGATACAGGGACTACAATGATGCATGTTCCACCTCGTAAGCCAGGCCCTATACTTGTCCATCAAGACTCCAGCTGACCACCCATTGAAGCACTGGCCGATGCCATTGCCAGATCTTTCATACCTCCGGCCACGTACATGCCGCAATGGGGAGCCTACTTCGCCGACTGCCATGCTATCTCTCCTCGGTTTGCGGTTATTATCTCAGGGGTACGGTTCTGGATCAACCCAGCCGATCTCATATATCAAGAGCTTACTGATCCAACTGGAAAATGCGCGATTGCTATTTCGACTGGTGGCCCTGGACCGTACATCTTGGGGGACGTATTCCTGCAGAACGTCGTAGCAGCCTTTGATGTAGGTGGTGCAGAGATGCGATTTTACTCTAAATGGTAGTTGCCGACAGTAATGGGAGCTCAAAAAAGCTACATATTTCGACCTTGACAATCTTGTAAGAAAATATACTGTATGCACCCAAGTGGAAGTAACCTGGGCTCTGTCGCAAAACTTTCATGGATGGCATGGTAGCACAAGAGATGAGAGAATTCAAGGAAAGCAAAGATAAGTAGGCACATCACCTCCATAGATTCCCTGATATACCGGCAGTATATAATAGGTAGCTTGGTTGAAGACATAAATCCATGTCTACAAGCAACATGTCCCCCTACTCAACTCCATAATGATATGTCTTGTTGATACACGAGATGCTTCAGGTTCCATGTCGTTTGAAGGAGAGATTGCATAAAAGCAAGATCATGGTGCCATATACTACCTAATAAGGCAGAATATCTCCTCGTAAACTACAACCAAATCTTTGTGTAAGTTGAAGCAAAAGCCATTCACCAAAAAATATTTCAAGCATTTTGTGGACAAGATGTACAATATCATGTCATCTTCAGTAAAACGTCAATCACCATGTAGTTTACAATCTTTATCGCTTGTGAGTGTCGTTCCTGTCGTTTGCCATACATCTTGCTTCTTGTCTCCTGCCGTACGTCAAGCTTTATTTTCAGTCGCGAGATCCAGTAAACAAGTAAGTGCACTTGATGAAGACAAATCCATAAATATACGTCGAATCACCATGAAGACAATCTCGCCATTTCAAACTTTGACACACACGGTTAATATCACGAGTGCGGCGCACGAAACCATCATGAAGGGCATCATCGCCGGACCACCCTCACATGTACAGACCAGGGGTCGTGCAAACACATGGACTCTTAGCAAGGTACGAGACAGGCATTTTTGTATCAACCTTCATGAAAGATCAAAGCAAAGAAGAATTTGAAGTCCGAACTCCTCTCGTTGTTCAAGCGAACGAATCCGATCCATCCAAGTCCTATTATCCTAAAGTCGCAAGGCGGTGTACTGGATTGAACCAGCATGGCATAGCACGGCAAACCAACCAAATCTGGGGTGAGGAGGGGACCCCACGTCCTGAGGCTCATGAGCATGGGGAGCCAGATGCGAGGGCCCTGAAAATGCATCATATCACGATACCATATCGGGCGCAGGACAGGTCAGAAGATGGACGACCCAGATATAACATGCGTTACAATGCAAGAATCGGTCGAGAATTCACTCCGGGAACCGGCAAGTTGTTGATTCACGAAGCAAAATTACCAGTCATGATATCGCAGAAACACAACACAACACAACATGGCATGAGTGGTGTCAACCCGGGCAGACCCGGAGTTAGAAAAGGTCTCGTGAGCGGCGCTCTCAGTGGCGGTTCCTGCAGCTCACCCCAGACAGACAGCGGTTAATACTGGCAGACTGGCTAAGGAACTGAGCCGGGTGAGAGCACCGGGCAGAAAAGTGATGAGATTCGGATCTGTCAATAACAGTGCCTGTTTGCTGGAGCTCAAATTGGACTTGGACACTAGGTTCGGCTTCTTGTCGGTGTCTGGGGCGAATCGCCTAAATGCGCATAACCCGGGGCATTATTTTCCATGGCTACAGTGCTTTGTTCATCACCATTTGACTGATCTTTTGACGCCGAAGATGGCCCTTCAATGCCTGATATATGGTCGCGTTCCCCGGACAAGACCGGGAGGATCCGGAGGCAGGCTACCCCGAAGCAACTGCAATGAGTGTTGAACTAGCCGCTAGGTACAGCTTTCTGGCAGCTCTGCGGCTTTCTTCCCCCACCATCTCATCGGTAAAGAGAAAGGGAAATTTGTGAAGTGGAGTTTAAGAAGATGCAGGACAAATTGGAGTCTAGCCGGGGGGGGGGGGGCCTTCCACCCTTCACCCCTGTAACAGACCGGGACAAGGCCAGGCAGGGGTTTTTTCAGAGCACCCGACCTTCTGTACCTCCCCTACAGGACCGTCCCCGAGTCACCTTACAGGGCGTCTCAGCCGCCTCGGGGCGATTCTACACGCACACACGGCGTCAATCCCGAGCGGCGGGGGGCTTTGGCCCGCGGCAGTGGATCACCAATGCGGGCTTTAGCGGGGCAGCGACGTAATTCCATTGGTCTGTCTCCATTTCATCGTCATTCATGATGGAGCCAGGACCGTAAGAAAGACGATGCAAGCCGCATGCTTGACATTTTCTAATTTTTTTTCCATTCATGTTTGTGACTGAGCAAAGTTGGTTATCCTGACTAAAGATAGTGCTTCTTCCCACTGCTTGACAGTCATAATTACAGCTATAGTGACAGCGCGGCGAAAGCTTTACTGCATTGGGTGCTGTTTTTACTCAGCTGGTTGAATTGCGTCAAGTCGGCTCCATCACTTTTCGTCCCGGAGCTACCTTACCTTAGCTAACTAGACTACGGATACCTTACCCTTACCTTACCTCACCTTGGGCCTCCGTCACTTGACCTCTTTGATCCTCTTTAACTTCCTCTCCTCTTGGACTATTCGCTTTGCTTCCTAGTATAGCTTGGTATTCTGCAGACCGACTAGCTAAAGTAAAATAGCTGCTGTCCTTCCATCCCAATTCTTCTCTCCTTTCCTTTCATCCATAAAACACGACCCCTCACTCAGTCCCCCACCTCATCTTCAAACAGCTTCTTACCGAAGTCTTGGTTCCCTTGCTCCGGTCTCTCTGCTTCTGCTTCTGCTGCTGTTTGCAGATCACGTCGACACTGTTTGATTCTTGCTCTCGTCGGCCAATTCACCCTTGACGTGGCACATACAAACGCATCTAGAGTGCTGTTACAGACAAATCAATTCTCCACCACGACACTACTTTTGTTTGGCAATCTAGCACAGTTCCATCGCATTACTCCGGCTCTGTAGGGTCAATTAGGCGTGTCATCGACTTGAGCTAGGAAGGAACTTATAATCCATCTGTTTGCCGTGCCTTCCTCGTTCGATCTCAGCTGAGCTACCTCCGGACTCGATTCTTATCGGAAAGAACCTACCGAGCTCTCTCCTCCTCCTTCTTACACTACCTCGGCTCACCCGACTACTCTTCTCAGCCGGTCTTGTTCTCTCTTCCAGTCTCCTCCGGTTCATGTTTCCGCAGTATTGGAGCTTCTTCACATCTGATCAATCACTTGCTCTTCTTACTATCAAACCGTGATCGATCTGCTCAGTAGCAATCGTACTAAGCCCACGCCGCTCAACTTACACCCCTTCCTACCGCAAAACAACCAACCACGATGCCTTCTCGAACCAACGGCGTCGGCGTTCAGGCCGAAGATACCAGGATCTGTGTGGTCATGGTCGGTCTTCCAGCCAGAGGCAAGAGTTATATTGCCCAACGAGGTAAGTCTTGTCGCTACGTGTAACCTGTCTTGTCGAACCACGACTTGCTAACTGCTGTCCAGCCCAGAGATATCTTCAATGGCTCTCTATTCCTGCCCAAACCTTCAACGTCGGCAATTACCGTCGCAATGACGCCCCCCAGCCCAAGGCCGACTTTTTCGACATCGACAATCCCGAAGGAGAGCGTACCCGCCGTGCCGCCGCCGAAGCTGCTGTTGCCGACATGCTCGCTTGGTTCCGCTCTGGCGGTATTGTTGGTATACTCGATGCTACAAACTCCACTCTGGAGCGTCGCAAATGGGTATTGGAAGTGTGCAACGACAACGGTGTTGAAGTTCTATTTGTGGAGAGCAAGTGCGACGACGAAGAGCTCATCATGGCCAATATCCGCGATGTTAAGACCACTAGCCCGGATTACCGCGGACAGGACCCTGAAACTGCCGCCCTTGATTTCCGCAACCGTATTCGCAACTACGAGAAGGTGTACTGCACCATTGATGCCGAGGGTAAGGAGTCTCACCTAACTTACCTCAAGATCATGGACGTCGGCAAGCAAGTGATCATTAGCCGTATCCGAGATTATCTTCAGAGTCGAATTGTCTACTATCTCATGAACCTTCACATCCGTCCACGATCAGTCTGGCTGTCAAGAGTAAGACGATTAAATTTATATACTTATCCAGATCATTCACTCACATACAGTGTAGCATGGTGAATCTTTGTACAACATTGATGGACGAATTGGTGGTGATACTCTTCTGTCTCCTCGCGGTGAGCAGTATGCCAGGAAACTCCCTGAGCTCGTCCGCAAGTCTGTTGGCGTAAGTCTAACTTTATTACAATGCAATTACCACCGCTGACGCTTTTCAGGATGATCGTCCCCTTACAGTATGGACCTCGACTTTGCGACGAACCATTGCAACTTCTCGCTTCCTCCCTCAGCACTACAACCAGCTTCAGTGGAAGGCGCTTGACGAGCTTGACTCAGGTGTCTGCGACGGTCTGACTTACCAAGAGATTAAGGATCGATACCCTGAGGACTTTGCCGCACGCGATGAAGACAAGTACAACTACCGCTACCGTGGCGGAGAGTCGTATCGCGACGTTGTCATCCGTCTTGAGCCCATCATCATGGAACTCGAGCGTAGCGAGGACATCCTCATCGTCACTCACCAAGCTGTGCTGCGATGTGTGTATGCTTACTTCATGAAGAAGGACCAGTCTAAGAGCCCCTGGATGAACGTTCCCCTGCACACATTGATCAAGCTTACTCCGGGAGCTTATGGCACCGAGGAGGTCCGCTACGAAGCCAACATTCCAGCGGTCAGTACTTGGAGAGGCAAGGGCAGCACCGCTAAGCATGAAAACCCAGCCCCTGGTGTTTTGTAAAGCGATTTGCAACACGGGTGAGCAGGGTCGATGAAGGCTCGCAGTCCCGTGAGTGGACTCTACAGAGCTCCAACGCTCAGTGGAATACTCTTTTACGACTTGAAATGAGCACGTATATGGAACACATTTGGGGGTATGATGGAACGACAAAGCATCTTGAGGCGTATATCATGACTATTTGCTATGAAGACGGGAGCTCGGACGATATCTCCAAGAACTAAGGGTTCGGAAACTAAACTTACACGGCATGGTGTCGCGAACGACACAATGAAACGGCTTCGGTATTGCTTTGCACAGGATCAACGGCGTTCTTTTGCTATATGTCTGATGACGGATCAGGCTGGATAATGACTAGCTTCTTTACAAAATGATATCAAAGGACATAACACTGCAAACTGCAAGACTATTACAACACAATATGAAGTTCTTTTAATGTGATATGTGAATTCTTGCTCTTAGATCATCTTAGCAAATGCACGGTATATGAGCACGGGTTCTGTTTTCCCCGGTCCAGATCGTGTACTACATACAGTTTCCTTGGTTTTCTCCAGAGCCTCCCTGTCTACCATCCATTATAGCGAGGATGTTGTCTTACTAAAGTCTTGCATGTCTTTTGCCAGTTTCTACCCACAATGGCAAGTTTCGGACGTTATTTGTCGGTGACGAAGTGACAGTATTGATCTCTTAAGCGAGACAAGAATATAAGCTGCCCGCGAGTGTTTCCAATAGTTATTCAAGCATGATACGGGAACAGCGAACATCTCTCTTCCACATCTTTCCCAACTTGCAATACCTAAGCAGATGCGCCAGGTGGTGGGGACTGTGGGGAGAAAGATGGAGATTAACCGGGGGGAGCCGGTAGTTCTCAGGTGGGGCCGACTTGCGTGCCGAATCTGGACAGACATGCTATCAGTGCCAACGCGACATCTTGGTTTCTGCGCTTCCGTTGGCGATATACCTCAGTCTTTGTGGTCACGGCAGCTTCCGTTCAGCTGCCCCGTAGAATCTGGTAAAATCTGCGAACCAGAGTCTGTCACAGCATTGGTAGCGGGTTCCCAGATTTCCTCATGTGGCTTATTCTCTTCGGCACTTCGACGTTTTCGTGGAGCAATCTTCCCAACCAAGGAGGGAGGACGAGATCGGCCTCCGCCGCGTCGTTTCTCCAGACTGCGTGTAGATTTTGACCAAGCTGGCCAAGAACGCCGGAATCTTCCAGTAGTTGGTGCAGTAACAACTGGCGCCGCGGGAGCACTGTGTCTAGAGCCTAGTTGATGGAGGAATAAATGGTTTGGGCCATCATGGCAGGCGCATCGACAAGGAGCAAGGTTAGGGCCCGAGGCCTTCACAATTTTGGCGATAAGCTCAGCCATGGATAACTCAATGTGAAGCTTGACAAGATATGCAAGAGGGTGAAATTCGACATATCTAACAAGGGCGTTAGAACAGATGTGTGGCTTGGGGATTTTCAACATACAAGAAGGTGTTTCGTAATGACATGGAAGCAATGATCAGAATCTAAGCCCTGGTGTCAGTTACCATATGATAATACTGATGCGTGAAACTTACATCCATTGAAATAGAAATGACAACCATGACCAGGTTGAAGCGATATAACACAACATACTTTGTAAGGCCATACGATATGAGGGACGACCGGACGAGATAGAGAAAGTAGAAGTTCAGGGCCAGGTCAATAGCCGCAAAAATAGCTTTCTCAATTCGGTCCCAAATAGTGTTGATTTCGATATAGGTCTCGTTGATTTGCAGTCGAGCGGGTATCCAGATACAGAATACCGATACATTTATCACTGCTAAGATGGCAAAGATTCCCCATTTCAATCGTCGAACGATGGTTGGGGAAACGTGGAGAAGAGCAATTCGGTTGACGATGATTTGCATAATGCAATGGATCTGAAATACCCAAAGAAACACTATACACATTAGCCAAAGCATATGATCATGTTAAAGCTTGTCGTACAAATGAAGAAGTATATTAAGAAACTATTTTGACGTTAGTTAGCCAATGCGCAAGCTCAAGGAGCAACGAGTTGAGAAGCAAGACATACCCAGGACGAATGGTTCCGCGCACATAACCCCATCCTAGGCCTCCGATTATTGCACTGGAGACCAGTTCAAGCCATATCAGAACCATATACGTCGTGATTCTTCTGGCGCGTTTCCATTGATTGTATGTTTGGATGCACACGCGAATAAGTCCAAAAATGGTCAAGCAGAGGGCCATGCCAAAGACAATGCTGACAATGGCCCAATCTGCGCAACTTGGTTCGTGGTATTCGAACCATGGTGGAATAAGATAGCCGTAATTCTTCATTGTATCATGGCTGCCGGGCTGGTCAAGAGTGCGGGTGCTGAGGGGTTCACAAATCGTTTATCTATAGGCATGGGCGATGTTCGCAAATGTCGAGAGAGTGTCGGAGCACAGCAGCAAGGGGAGCAGCTCATCCAAGTTGAATACCAGGGCCGGGACTGATGTTGGGTGAAATTGTTGTAAGAAGCAAAACTCAGTTCCCGCGCCACCGAGTCTTGGATGTCCTTAACAGAGCATGTCCACAAGCTGAGGTCTGAGGAGCTGTCAACCTGGCAGGTCAAGCGGAACAAAGTAGCTGGCGCAATGCAGGCGTAGGCAGATCGTCGACTAACGACTGGACGTTGAGGACGTGGCGCTCTGCGGCGGACTTGGGGACTTGGGACTTGGGAGTGACAGTCGGATGGCTGATGGGCCGGCTGTGGAGGGAGAGTAACTTTTAATGTTAACTGGTCGTCACCGCATCATTCTTTCTTTTTTCTGTACTCGAGGGATGAAGTGCAGTTCCAGAGACGGCATTTAACAATGCCGAGACATATTCCCAGGTGCGTCTGGCAATCGAATGGATGGGGTTTCCATGGTCATTTGGCGCCTTGTTATGTCATTATCCACAGCAATGGGACATTAAATATATTGCACCCCCGGTCACTTAGACCAATGATGTCTTTAAAGGTTCAAAGGGCCGCTTGCAAAATAGCGATAGCGATCGATAGAGTTTGTCGGGGTCACGGTCACTAAAGTACTTTGTTGGTGAGAAGCAAGGTAAGACTGTCGATCTTGGCGGAATATGATACGTCAGAGACAAGCTACGGGCCACGGCTCCCTGCTTGGCTTTTGCCTCTGGAGTCTGGACCATCGTGCAGTTGCCGTGTCTTGGATTTGTCCATTTTAAGTGGTGGTTTCCGATAAACCGAAACCGATGTTTGGTGGGTTCAAAGGATGGAGGATGGAGGATGGAGGATGGAGGATGGAGGATGGAGGATGGAGGTTGGAGGTTGGAGGTTGGAGGTTGGAGGTTGGAGGTTGGACATTTCCATGGCGTTTACACATATTCATTCATTTCAAGGTGGATGTTCTCTTGTTCGGGCAGGAGACGCCTTGGCAAGCAAGACTCATGATACGCATGTTATGACATAGGGTAGGTGCGAATCAACGACACCAATTTATGTGTGTAAGCAGGGTAATTAACTCATCCCATCTATTTATCTTCACTACCTAGAAAGTTGGGACATTCGTTCTGTTAATATGCCCACTGCTTCATTCTTGCCACCTTGAAGCGGACTGATTGTGCTGTGGTTTGTATTCGTGTTGAACTCCAGATAGCTATTGTTATATTTTCTCAACCATCAAGTGTGATGTTGTAGGTGAAACACATCAGGTATGCAAGGGATAAGCAAAGCGGAAGCCTAGCTCAGCATTATACCAAGTCGATCCAAGTAAAAGAAGGACAGTGTTTAAGTAAAGTACCGACAAAGATCGTGAGTGATACGACTCTGCGGTTATCAACACCAAGCAAACCATCACCAACTAGGTAGTGTTCATGAAGTTTGTGATTAAATGACATAGCGTCGAGTGTTTCAACTATTTAAAGGCGAACCTCGTAACTAAAAACGGTAGAAACTTGAACCTGCATTTCACCCAACTTACACAGCTATGGCATTTTACTTTCAACCTCCCATCTTTGGGAACTATCTCCTCCCACCAGCTCCAAGAGTTGTTCCCTCAACACTGGTAGTAACTCTACCCCAGTATACCGTACCTCTATACGTGCAGCCTGCTCCAGTAGTGGTTCCAGTTCCTCGATATATCACTACCCCAACCACAAGAATCAAGGTAATATTCCACCGCGCAGGAACCATTCTCGGCTCCAACGATGCCTACTACAACTACATACCATCTCGAGACGCAGTCCTCGGAAACGTAGCCTGGTGGTCCAAGGGGCATGGACTCGGAGATCGAGCGTACTCTGGGCAATGCACATTATATATCACACAAAGCCACCTCTCAACTCTCCACATTCTCCCAGGAACAGGACCTGTGATGCCACTGGATATCGTGAGAAAGTTGTCGTTCACAGAGCAGCTGCCTCCGGGGGAGTTCGAGTCATTGATGTCTCAGATAGCCACGAATGGCTACGGGGCTTTTATCGTTGTCGACGTAAGTAGGTCGTCGACATAAAGTAGGCAATCATCTAACCTAGATTGCAACAGCATGCTTATGTGCCTCTTCAGCTTCTGGCACAGGAAACCCACAGATATCCTGTCCTGGATCCTCCTCCGTCGCCTCCTCCATCGCCTCCTCCATCGCCTCCTCCAACCCCCCCTCCTGCTCCATCTTCAAGTGATCGTACAAACAACAACTCGAGATCTTCAACTAACACCCCTCAGACTGCCCGCCCAGCATCGGCTCCTCCAAGCAATCTGTCCAACACCAACGAGCCTCAGTCCTCTGACACAGGGAATGGTAGAAGCAACGTACAAACGCCTGCACCAGGAACCCTCGACTTGAGTCAGCCTGAAGTCAACGATACGCAAACTGAAGCTCAAAATGTTGATGATACGGAGCTCAAGTCAGCTGAAGGAGGAGAAGGGGGCGTTGGAAACAGTTAAAGGATCCGGAGACTTCTACTTCACTGACACCAAACGCTGCACCTTTAGTAGAATTGATATCATTAGCTTACATGCCTCGATAGATATCCAGGTACTCATATAATATTTAAACAAACGGAGCTTGTTCGTAGAGACTAGGCATCCATTCCCATCTAAGCCATGCTGTCACTGCCAACCCCTGACAACTCCTAATCATGACCAACGCGCGCTCGACTTCGACACGTTGGTCGCAAACACAGGACCACAGTGATAAACAATCAAGTCTCAAGCGCACTTGATATAATACAACCCCTCACTCCAATAACCGCGAGTGCCTTTGAGTTACAGCGGTCCTCCTCCTTCTCAGTATTCTTACTTACCATCGTCACTACAGTATCCTCATCTTTTCACCCACCCTCTTGTTGTTACATTGCAACTCAACTGCACGTAAAATAAGAAGAACCAAGCATTATGGATCTCTGCATCACCGCCGAGGAGCCTTTCGCTTATGAGCCCCCAAAGACCAAACCTTTTGCTCCGGTCTCGCGATCTACCACCGGTAGCAACACTCCTCACAAGACCTCGACTTCTCGTCCATTTGGGTCCCCTACTCCTCTTGCGCCCATCTTGCCAGCTTCGCAGCTCGAGTTCGATCTCATCATTCATGACCCCTCTAATGACAGCTCACTGACTCACCCTTGGGATCTCCCCTCGACTCCTCTGCACATCCCTCTTGATACTTCCCGAGTCCACCTTCTCACTCTCCTGCGAGAACAGCTCCCGGTAGCTGAAACTTCTACCAACAAAGGTCGCCGCAGTCGCCCTATTCGTCGTCCCAAGCTCATTGCTGCTACCCTCTACTGGACGTTCCGAGGCACGATTCTTCCGCTTGGACCCAGCGACAAGGAGTGGCACTATCGCGACCCCATCACCAAGACGGATATCATGGGTCGCACTGAGCTGGAGTGGTTTCTCCTCAAGGAGATGATGGCTTCTTCTGGAGGCGCACTCAAGTGCTACTTTGCGATTCGTGGCGAGGCCCTCCCAGCCCGGAAGACTACCAGCTGGTGGTTCGGAAACAGTGCCTGAGCACTATATGTATGTCTACCCTAGTATCTACGGAGGCCGTTCACAGTACTGACCATAAATACACAGCTACGTAGAGGAATTGTGTGACGTAGGAAGGATGAAATTGGTTTGGAAGTGAGGAACATGTATGCAAATTTGATGTATGCTGATAGCATGATGAATAACTACGGGAAGGAACTACGCTGGCACTGAACCGCGCATGTCATGAAACATATCATATGATCCACAAAACAAAAGTTATACATTTCCTTGCAAAGGCGTAGACTTCCTCATCATCGCTAAGTTGATACCTATCTTGAACTTGTCACACATCGAGCCTAGAGTCACACCTCAGGAGACACCTGAGGGACAACAGAGGCTCTGATACTGTCCATGACATACAGACGCCAGAAACTTGGATTTACGAGATACTCATTAGCAGGCTACATCAACACCAAGAACCAAATCAGACACAACCAAAGACAACTGAAATTTGACACGATAAAGACCAAACTCCATATTTAGCCCGAGGTAAGGTAGGTAGGTATAATCGAGATAACCCCTGAGAACCACGCGCTCTCAAACAGCTCATAAGTCAAACATCACTCCTCTTCCATCTTTTTCGATCTTCGACTCTGGAATTAATGCGCCCCCTTGGCAACAACTGCATTGCTCAACCCATCCCTAGTGTCTCCAAACTCCTCCATGTACACCTGATTGCTTGCTGAGAGTCCCGTTTCAGATAAAAATCAGGGTAAAAGCAAATGCATGTGGTAAAAAACATAAAAACAAAAACAAGAAAAGGGTAGCCAGGATTTTCGACGTCGACCTGTGCCGTGAGCCCTTGTAGTTGTGTTGTACACGAGTGACTGCAACTCCAATACCCAAATTAATCCCTGGACCCCCCTTCCGCCTCTATTTGTTGATTCTGACGCTCGAGAAATAGGCCCATGACGATTTCGTTCACTGTCATTATGTGCATGTTCAACAACACGCGTAATCTTCGTCATTTGGTGCTCTGAGCCTCATTTCACTACTGAATGAGAGCAGCCGAACACTGTTGAGTGCGCTACATGCAGAGACGACCCAAGAGCGTTCGCTATGTAATGGCAAGCATAGCCATATAAAGGTGGACGACGATAAAATAACACGCCGCTCCATATGCGTTCATTTTGTCACAACCAAGCATTCTTCTAAGAGCCAGGCCGAAATGGAACCAAACACGTCGGGACGCCGCCATGCACCATGATGCAGAATAAAATGCATAAATAATTGACAATGCGAGATGATAAACCAAGCCACCCTTTTCCTTTACTGTGCAGGTGGGTTGCCCTTGAGGCGCTTTGGCATCCGCGGTGTAGGAGGTTTGGCGTTGCGAGGCATTCCATTGGTATTGGGTGTAGGAGCTCCAGATATGTCCTCGTCCTTTACTGCCGATGGCCGTCTCCGCTTGTTCGAGGCAGGAGATGTGTTTGCGCTAGGGCCGCTCGATCCAGTGCCTTGCTGGCTTTGTTGCATCTGCATTCCAGGGGCCTGCATGTGACCTTGTGCCGGGCTGCCCATATGTGGTGATCCGGGTAGGTTCATGTGAGCCGCAGCTGGGCTGGCACCCATGGGGAACTGTCCAAAGCTAGGTGTGCGGGCACCAGGGGGCATTTGTTGACCGTTCATGTTGGGGGGCAGTCCGTTGATCTGTGTTGAGACGTACTGTTCGAGAGCTTGGTACGGGCCGAGGCCGGGGTTCGAATGGTAAAATTGGAATAATGGGTTCATCTGTCCCATCACTTCAACAATCTGGACGTATTTATTAGCCTCACTCTTTACTTACGATGAGTGAGTTATCCCTACCTCAAGAAATTGGAAGACAGCCTCAGTCACACCCTTGCTGTTCACAGCCGAGTCTGGCAGATCGACCAAGACCTCTGGTGGCTGTGTTTGAGGTGACTTCAACTGCCTACCCTTGCCCTTCTTAGATAATTCAGGTGATTTTCCGTCCTGCGAGTTAGTCTTGTGCCAATCCTTCATCCACATGTGGGCAGGTTTCGCGGCATCAATGACCTGTTTCCGCGAGATGAATTCGTCATGACTTGTGGTGAGGAACTCGAAAAGCTCGATCTTCTGCTCAGCGTCGAACTGTGCTCGGAGTGTACCGCTCGCAACCAGCTGTTATCAAAATTAGCTTTTCGTAAACTCAAGGTCAACTAGATAAACTCACATGAGATCCAGTCTCGAACCAATAAACGAGACTGGCCTTAGAGTTCTCGATGCAGTGGCAGTCTCCAGGAAGCGGTCGATCTGTCACACCCTTATCCATGATCAACTGCATATTCTTTACACCGCTGCCGAAATGAGTGTGAAAGTATCGAGCAATGGCGGGATATGCGATTTCATATTGCTTGTCTGTCGTATCTTCCGCATCAGTAATGTGTAATGAGTGACGGAAGACACCGTTTGGGGAGAAAAATCGCATCACGAAGCCGTTCCAATAGGAAAGATCGTCTCGACCTTTGGAGCCCTATAAACTTGTTAGCGTACCGTCAATAACTGTAGTGTGGTATAAACCTACAGGGAAGCCACTCAGGTGCTCGCTGAATTGCATCAGTTTCAACAAACATTGGCCTTTCATGCTATCCCGTCGCTGCTGCTGGAGGATCTGATTCTGTATCGCCATCTGCTGAGCAGCAGCAGCAGCATTCATCTGATGCTGTTGAGGTTGAGCTTGAGGCTGTGGTTGAGGCTGTGCCTGAGGTTGGGGCTGAGGTTGAACCTGTGCTTGAGCAGGAGTTTGCGGCACCTGAGGTTGACTCTGCCCGGGTGGTAGCTGCGTCGGCTGGGCGGGAGTTGAGCTTGGTGTTTGAGCTGGGGTTTGGGGGCCCGTAGGGGCAGGTGTACCAGCCTGTGACGATTGCTGGGGAGTATGTTGAGTTTGCTGTTGACCGGGCTGCTGCTGCTGCTGCTGCTGCGGTTGTTGCTGTTGTTGCTGCTGCTGCTGCTGTTGAGGCTGGGGCTGGCCCTGTGCCTGTTGACTCTGTTGGTTTGCCATCTGATTTTGAAGAGCAAGCTGGTTCTGCTGCATGGCTTGCATGCTTTGAGCACTCATCTGCATAGGTTGTCCCTGGTTAGGTCCGCCTTGCATTTGCTGAGCGTGAGCAGCCTGCTGTTGTTGTTGCTGCTGCTGTTGCTGCTGCTGCTGTTGATGCTGCTGCTGCTGTTGTTGAAGCGCGAGCTGCTGAGCCATAATCGCTTGAGCCTGAGGATGTTGTCCCTGATCTGTTAGCCGGAAACGCGCGAGGTGGCAGCTTCGGTATCAATGTTACTTACCGGACCACCCATTCCTCTTCGAAGTTGGTGAATTTGCTGAGGGTTGAGCTGGCTAAACTGAGCCATGTTCATGGGCATGCCACCCTGCATGTTGGCCTGGAAAGCTTGTTGAGCCATCAGTTGTCGCGCTTGTTGTTGATGAAGTAACTGCTGCTGTTGCTGTCGCATTGCGGCCATCGCTTGAGGATTACCGACTGTAGAAGGACCAATTAGCGCGTGCGCCGAGACAGGGGATAGCTAGGACAGTGCCAGTAAGATAATACATACAATGTTGTTGCTGAAGCTGTTGTTGCAGCATTTGCTGCTGAGCGGCAGGATTGAGGTGCTGTAAAGCATGAGCATTTGGGTTCGCACCCGGCGGCATTCCGCCCATAAGGGCAGGGTTTACTTGTGCTCCGGGAGCAGAGACCATAGGCCCTCCGAATTGATGAGGCATTCCACCAGGTGCGCCTTGCTGGCCTGGGTTGTGAGGCATGCCACCGGGTCCCATAGGATGACCGGCGACACCTGGATGCCCCATACCAGCAGGATGCCCAGAGAAACTTGGGCCCATACTGGTTGTCATCATGACTAAGTAGTCGGGTCGATTATCCACGACGTGGATATCGACAGTCGCGTTTGAATACTATCGCATGCGTTGAGGGATGAGAACAAGCGGAGGTTGGCCGACAACGCGAGCGCGAAGTCGATTGCTGAGTATTCGAGTTGTGGGAGATGGTGTATACTAGATATTTCGCGTGTCGCGACGAGACAGGAT
>ONZP01000411.1:0-31343 GCA_900312805.1 Fusarium torulosum
GTCGTGGTCGTGGTGTTGGCAGGGGCGGTCTCAGTCTCAGTGTTGACGGGAGCAGTCTCAGTACCGGTAGGGGCGGACTCGGTACCGGTCTTGGTGTCAACGGGGGCGGTCTCAGTCTCGGTGTTGACAGGAGCGGTCTCAGTACCGGTAGGGGCGGACTCGGTACCGGTCTTGGTGTCAACGGGAGCGGTCTCAGTCTCGGTGTTGACGGGAGCAGTCTCGGTGCCAGTAGGGGCAGTCTCAGTGCCGGTGACAACAGGGACGGAGGCAGAGTCAGTAGCAGAGCCGGTGACTTCCTCAGTGGTGGTATCACAGTCCTCCTCCTCGGTAGTAGTGTTGGTCTCAGCAGCATCAGTTCCGGTGGTAACAGCATCAGTGCCAGTGGTGGCAGCATCAGTGCCAGTGGTAGCAGCCTCGGTGCCAGTGGTAGCAGCATCAGTGCCAGTGGTAGCAGCATCGGTACCAGTGGTGACAGCCTCGGTGGCAGTCTCGGTTCCGGTGCTGGCAGTCTCAGCGGAAGTGGCAGCCTCAGTAGTAGAGGCGATTCCAGCGGTGGTGGTAGGGAGTTCGCAAGAGCAGGCATCAATGACGGCCTGGCGATCAGCACAAGCGGAGGGGATCTCGCAGGACGTGGCGATGCTGCAGAGGTTGTTGGAAGAGCCCTTGACCGCCAAGTAGCAGGCGTCCTCGGTATCACACTCGCAAGGACCCTCGGTGTCGGGGATGATACCATGGGCGGAGGCAGTAGCCAGGCCAAAGGCCATGGCGATGTAGATTGAGCTCTTCATTGTGAAAGAATGTACGATTCAGTTATTAACGAATGGACTGCGGTGGAACTCGTAAGAGATCACTTATACTCCGCGAAGATGATTGTTGAAGAGGGTGACAAGAAAAGAAGTGGGAGAGAAGGCCTTGAAGGTCGGATGCTGCTGTTTATATGCAAGAACCGCCTGACTACCGATGGCCCATCTATCCCCTGCTTTTCCCCCCCAATTCTTCACCCGCTCTGCTCTCATCTTCGCGGGCGTGGCCTGTTGGTCGTGGGCGTGCTCTGAGGACCCGACCCATAACCAGATTTGATAGTGTGCCTGAGCTTGCGTTAGTCCAAGGCGCTATTGAGAAGACCCATGTGAGAGATGAGCAGACTTAGGAAGATGGGCCTAGACCAGAAGAGGACCAGGTCAGTGCAGTGGAATAATATGCTACTGGTGCCGTTACGCCGGGCTTGGGCGCCATCGCCAGTTTGAATCCGCAGCGTTGGAAAAGCAACAAGGCGCGCGGGTCTGGACGATAGAAAGTCGTTAACCACTGCGCGCTGAGCTGCACTCCACAGGGGGGTCCCCTGACCCCTGACTAAATCGTGGCTTGCCTAACCACTTCTGGTAGTGGACAATGGGCGCTAGCGGGGTCGCTAAGCCAGGCTATCGCCGGAGCTGCGGTGGAGCGACACTGAGCTTGCTGGGATTGAGCACACAACTTGCTCCAGGAAGATGTTGACAAACATTTTACCTTGCGAGCGCTATCTGCTGTTGGCAAGTGAGTATGATTCGCTGAGCAAATAGTCTTTTCTCGGCTGTCGCACCAGAAGAGTCCGGTTCTCTAGAAGCTGCATGTTATCCACTCTCAGCTGAGGGCTGGACCAGATAGTGAACGATAACTCATATACGAATAACCAGCAGAATGATCTTGGCCAGCTGAACTCGTTTACCATGGTCTAGCCGCTGTCAACATAGGGGCAGTAGCGATTCATTTCCATTGTAGAACTCATCAATGCTTGTGCAATCTCTCAGTCGCTAACTATTCACTATTGCTCGTATTGTTTCTCTCTGCCCCATCGCCTTTGTCATCCATCTTTGATCAAGAGTCAGTAGTGGGTTGTTTATTTTTAGTGGTTCGTCTTTCATCCGTACATGAGAGATTAAGACGTCCATATCGTTATTCTTAGTAAGTGAGCGAAAAGCGGCATAGTTACCCTATGAAGCAACAATCGACAGGAACCACCACCACCCGCAGCTCTAGCATCTAAGAAACTCGTTGATCGTCACAATGACTTCGTTATTTCTCTTCGAATCTCATCGATCGTAAAAGTAGTCGCAGAACCGTTGGGTATCGGTAGCCAAGATCCGAGGAAGCCGCTTTAGTGTGAGTTGTTTCCTTGATTTGTTTGGAAGAAACCGCTCATGTTGGTTGACTCTCCACCAACTTACATGTATCTTACGTATTGTATGTACGAGTTTGTTCTTCACCTTTGTCTGTAGGGTATGGGATGATGGGATCAGAACATTATTGTTCTCCATGGGATGTTCAATTCCTTTCTCGGCTATGTGAATTGCCATTTATGACATTGCACAGCCTTCATCTGACATTTTGGGAACAATTGTGCTCACCAATACCCAAATACGTCTTTCAGGATGTCCCAAGATTAGCCACTCCAAGGTCAACAATGAAAGTTCGGGTACCTGACAGCATGCAGCTTTTAGCGTCCGCAATCTCCAAAGTGTGTGATGGGCCCTTTTCACAAAGGAAACGCCGGTGCCATCACTCCCACCCAACCAGATGGTGTCCCGCGTCATTGATATGCGTACTGTACAAAAAAAGGCGGCGGCTTGCATCAAACCAAGGGGGAGATTAAAACAAGGACGAACCCAATTGCCACCCAAAAAAAAAACGGCTATCCAAAGACAAAGTGGCTTGCGTTTTTGCACTGAAAAGAATGGGAAGCGCTAGAGCGTCCAATTTGCATCATTCGCGCTGTGGCGTCTTCTAGAGCCCAATTGGCGTTCTTGGTTTGTCCACTTGGCTCAAGCCATCCGCCTCCACATCTGGGGACCTTTTTCTAGAGGGTGTGTTTTATGCATGTGCATATGCGCAATTGAGTCGTGCTATAAGGGGTAAAAGGGGAGGGGATAGAGTCGAGCAGGTGAAGCCATCTCTGGCGGGTGGCTTTGGTGGCACTCGGCAGTTATCACCAAAATGACTCTGTGATGATCCATGAGTAACTCAATCAGCCAGCATCAGTAAACTGACAGGACCCTTCGCGGAAACGTCACACTTTAACATCATCCCGTTGTTTGGATGAAACTTCTCAGAGTAAACAGTCAGTGCTTCGGATCTGCTACGCCGAGGTGATTTGCGAACTCTCCACAGAGATGCCTTTGGACTGCCTTGTATCCCTGCATCTGAGTTATGCTTCCCTGTTCATATTTCATCGACATCATCCAACATATTAATGCAAGGTATGAGTCTCTGCCAAGCAGGCGTGGCCTTACAGCGGCACCATTCCGGCGTTCAGGTACAAAAAGCGGGATGGATTGAAGAAGATCTGAAATCCTTGCTCTTTACCACGAGGTTGCCAGGAATGATCAGCTTGTAAAGTTGTGATATCCACCAGTCTATCCATATTTCCTCCGTACTCGAGTTGATTCAAAGACTTCAGCCTTAAAAAGGTAACGACGCGGGTCATTCCCGCTCTGAGACGAGACATATGAGATTCCCGCATTCCTCTGCAAAATAAACATTCGTGACTATTTCCTATCTCAATTTTTCTGTGTATTTTCAAACCCACTTCTCGTCAAATGTCACCCTGGTCACCGGAGACGGATCGTCTTAGCGCATAGGGCTAGCGGTGATAGTCCCATGCAGGCCTGTCACTCTCAAACCGCCCGTTTTTTGAATATGCTTTTTTCCTTTCCGGGTGAGTCGCTTTGCTGGTCCTTTGCTGCGTTGTATGTACTGCAGCCAAAAGGGGGGAGATAGCATGTGATCTCATATGGAGAAAAATCAACAGCCAGTGAGTATCCGTACTCCTGGCTATTTC
The DNA here is from genome assembly GCA_900312805.1 of Fusarium torulosum. Lineage (NCBI taxonomy): Eukaryota > Fungi > Ascomycota > Sordariomycetes > Hypocreales > Nectriaceae > Fusarium > Fusarium torulosum. The sequence continues at coordinate 3,818 of ONZP01000411.1, forward strand.
GGGTCCAATGCATGTTGCTCTCGGACTGATCGAGTTGAGTTAAAAATTTCATCAGGTCTTAGCAGTTGGTGAGTTCGGGCCCCATCGTATAGTAGTGAAAAGCAATATCCTTCTCGCTATTAATGCTCTCGCTTGCTCCGGTACTTTGCCACAACTGTACCCAATGCTCTAGCTTCCTCGCTGTCGTCCCACAGATCAAATGCCCTACCATCTGCCTCCGCGCTCAGGCATCATGGGTTGTCTCTAGGGGAGTTCCATCAGCTTAATCGTCCCCCTGTCGAGATGAACAGGCCCAGGTCCAGTTGAGCCAGAGCTGAAGACAGGGATGCTGGAAGCTATCGAGCTTGGTATCGATAGCCCTTTGGACTACTAATCTTGAATGAGCTGAGGTCTATTTTCGGTCTTTGCCTTGCGCTTCTGGTGCACTATCGCGTTATTTTGGGAAATGAGGCTGTAAGATGCAATTTTTTGGTTAATGCGAAATATGCTGTTGGTGTGGTCCTGTCAGTAGTTTTGGATAAGGTGTGTGAGTGAGATTTTGAATAAAGGACCGGCCAGACCCACGAAGTTGGTTGCCGGTTGTCTATATGTTGTAGCCATCGCCCGGTTTCCACAGATTGCTGACAGCCTGCACTCCAACTACTATATCCGCTGCCACTGTCGACTTTTAAAGCCCGTGTCTCTTTTGTTGGACATCTTGCTCTGTTGGTACTGATATCTAATCGATAGGTTGCCGATATCACCGTGAACACTTTTAGGCATTCGACAGCAACACAGATGTGGTGCTGTGTTAGTCATAGCATAACATCCTTCTTTGCCTGCCATTCGCATCACGCAAGCGACTCTATCCATATTCATCACGTACACGAATATCTCATCGTACTTTTGATCTTTCGGGCTGCCAGTGAACAATCTTGCCTGTGAAACCGGAATTAACCCACCACCCGGCACCATACAAATCATAGTATAACTCCCTCATACTTGAACCGCATTCAGTTTAGACATACAATTGCTATCCAGCCCGTTGCCATTCCTCAGGGTCAGCCGCTCCATATAGCAATGGATATGAGAGCTCCATTATTCGGGTCACGAAACATAGATTCTACAATCCTCTTATCGAAGTGTATTGCCAATGGGTCAATCGCTTCTTTGAACATAGCCTTCACCTGAGGAGTTTGGCCTCAAATGCTATCTCAATATATTAACTTATTTTTGAGTGGTCCCATTTAACCACGTTTCTCAGAAACCTCCAGCTTTTTTTTCAATGCACCGTCGTTGAAAGTGGATGATTTATGAACTGTGAGTCTCGGTACTTATAACGGGGCTGTTGACCATTGGAATGTTGGTTTTCGATTGCCGAGACACTGGAATGCTGTTGGAGATGGCTGATCCAAAGCCTCTGCAGGGCAATAAGGGTGCAAGCGTCTTCGAGAACGTTTCTGGGCGCTGATTATTTTTGGAATTGATATTGTCATCGTTTAGTTGCAGGTTTGAGAATAGCCGCAATTGTTCCATTGCATGGTATTGAAATTTCTTGTCTGCGATGGGTGACGACGAGTTTTCCAGAGCTTAGTACATATGTAAAGCAGAATAACAATGAACAACAGCGCATATTATAGATAATGTAGACTGCAGTCAATTGCTGTTTTTCCTTTTCATCTCTTGTTATGAGCGAGTGATTCTTATCCGTGTTGCGATCGGAGTCGACCACCGGCTGTTGTCATTGAAACTGGTGTTGTGAGGTGTAGGGTAACATCACATGGATGTTTACTGTCCTGGATGTTTTGAGAAGTAAACACAATAACCCCAGACATGTATCTAGTGTTAGAAGTATTCCTTTTGAGAGCTTGTATATAGTTTAAAAGTGGTTTGAGTTTATTTTTTTATTGACCTCGTTATATGTGAGGTCCATACTGTGAGCCTCGCCGCGTGTCACTCAAACTAAACTCTGCACCATGAGGTTAGTAGTACAGCTTGCAAGGTTGCACACTTAACAGAGCAGTGCTTATAGAATTGAATCTCTGCAAGACCAACATCAAGGCTCCTCGGCTCGGGTCTTCTTGTTGAACTTCAGTTCAATCTGCTAAGATCGGTTACCTCCCCAGGGTTACGATAGAGCAAGAGTAAGCAAATGTGCGAACCATGGTCAGACAGTTTTGCATGTATCATCAAGGCGGCGATCATTTTAGTTCAATTTGAGATACCTGATTCATGTAGCTATAATGCAGCAAATGACCGGAAAGCAAAAATATACTACACCTTGTTAATCAAGGGTCGAGCCTCATCTGCTTCATGGCGGCCGTTATGAAGCTGCGGTTGCCATCATGAGTGTGGGGCTTTAGCGAGCATCATGATAGAATAGCCTTCCATCATAGCTTATATGTTTTAAACAATATCGCCCTGAAACCTGCAGCGAAAATGGTTCACAAGGCCTCCAGTGAGATAAACGGACCAGGGATCAAAGGGAAGGGTTATCCTGATTGGCCAATTCGGTTAATTGTCATGATGGCCATCTTGGAGACATGGCGCAGTTTACACTATCTCCTCCTCCGGACATAGCCATCTGTATGTAGAATTGCTTCAAGGGCGCGCATTTTAGTCCTGTATATCACCTGTCGATACAATGTGACACTGGAATCTCTTCAAAGTCCCATATTGTTAACAAAATGTCACAATAAAGGCACTCATGATACTTAGTGCTTGTTGGTTTTTGGGGGCCGGCTGAGCTACCCCTGGCTCCCTCTGTGGCTGATCTGACAGGGATGACCCCAAAGTCCAATCCTCAGTTTTGCGCGATTGCGGGAAGCCATAGATGGCGGAAGGATACCTTTCCCGCCGACGTAGTTATTCGACTTTAGGAAACGGATGAACCCGTTCTGTCCAACACTAACTATCTTGTCTTGCTTGGCGGCGCAGTTCCCGTTTCAGTTCTCGCCACCGTCCAATTGAAGTGTTTACGGCGGCGTTAATGGCTAAGTATTGACTTTGTAGTCCCTCGCCTTGCTGTTTTGCGCGGGTTGTGCTTGTTCTGCCGTGGCGGCGGAATAGTTGTTCTAACCCCCGTTCGCGCGACATTATGGGGGCCGTTTTTTTGCTCGCGGATGCTTGGTTTGAGATGCTCCATGGTGGTGTTTTTACATTTCTAGGCAGTTCAATGTCCCTTCTGCGAATTTGCGAAGGGCAGAGGCTGAACAAGCTGAGTTAAATAGAAGGAGGTTTCCTCTCCTTGAATCGACTCTTTTGATATCATCATCAGTATTCAACCGTTTGTGAATTCTTTGCAGCTATTCCAACCAAGCAACTGCTTTCGGCTACTCAAGCTCAGAACCAACCAATCATACTTTCAACCAACATCTTGACTTTGAAGCCAATAAACTCTACAAACATGTCTTCGCCGGCCACCAACCAGTAAGTTTATCACGAACCAACTCATATGAACTTATCCACTGACAGTCGTTCCCCAGGTCTTACAGCTACGGCCACAGCAACAACTCCAGTGGTTCGACTTACACGGGCGGCCAGGGCACTTCTAGCGGCACCACTCTTAGCCAGTGGGCTAGCACCCCGGACCAAACCGAACGTTTCTATGCCACGGGCCAAAGGACTAACCGGGGCGTCATGCAAGCAATGGACAAGACCCTTGAGTTTGAGAAAGCTTTCAACGGAAGAACTTGAGTTTAGCGACCGTTGGCCTTATTAGAGAGCGATGGGTATAGAGGATAGATGGGGGCTGTAAACTTTTAGCGTGGCGTCAGGGATAGAATTGGAGTCCTCTTTGGGGTGTTACCCTTTGGGCATTGTACAACAGGGCTGACACAACTTCCTTTTTGGGACCGAGGTTCATTTTATGTATCTAGATCTTATCTCATTCTTATACAAGAATAATTCTGTTGAATTCGTCTATTTCATGAAGCCGAGTCTTATTCGGTGATGCAGAGGAGCCGATCGACCTATTCTTCCTTCTGACGGCTGCCTTATCTCAATCAGTTCCCACGTCTTGGGAAGTTTATGGATCAATACATTCTCACGTAAATGCGGTGTATCGATCTTGGGATCTGACATTATTATGCATATATGAGTTGACCGACCATAATGTTCCCCCGAAAACAATGAGTATCGCAAGCGTTTTGCACCTCATCTCAAGGGCACTGGAGAATAACTAAAGACTTCGAAAGACTATTACACCCACCATGATGGTCCGTGTTATGACTTGCTGTGGAAAGAGCGCCAGGTTCAGGACACAGCTAACAGACTACCTCTCAGCTTGGACAAGATGTACATTTGTATAGTCCAAGAGCTGCCTGGAGGCCTGAACCTAGACTTTTCGGTTTCGTGAAGTCCCGCGATACGATGAGACCATGAAGGCTCGCTTGCCGCAGGGGCACATATATACTGAGTACAGCATGGTTCTCGACGTCCTCAAGGTCCTGTATGTTCTAGCTACAGGCAAGCATCCATGTCAAGTTACTCGAGGCATACTGTATCTAGATTCCGGGAGGGCAGACTTGGAGGCTCGAGACAGCAAAGAGCAGACACCTATTCCCTGTTCCTTCGCAGAATGAGGTCCATCCTTGCTCCAGCAATAAATAAATTGGTGATAACTTACTACAAGGACTCGTGTTATATGAATATTGATGTGATGCTTGCGGACAAGATGGCTGTGTATGAAGTGTACCGAGGCATAAATAGCTGCAAGCGTATACGTTAATTATCACATCTTGACCTCGAGTCTAGAGATAAATCCGGAGAGTGGCTCCTTCTAACTGCCTGTCAACGGAAAAGGGCACGAGTGTACCCAGAGGATAAACCAGCTCTGCGACTGTTTGGAAAGGAAGCAAATCAATATGCTATGGATGGTTAGGACAGGAAAGCGATACATCATGTTCAGGATCTACAATTCCAAACAGCGTGAAGGTGATGATACTCAAGACCCTCATGGATGTTCTACCGGCTCCAATAGAGCAACTTGATCCCATCGGCTATCGCCCTCTCACACTACGGTCTGGTGAGATTGGTGGTGAAGAAGCATGACCAACATCAAACTGAATGGCCAGATTACATCATCTCCCGCGACACAGATTTGCTGGCTCCCGACGCTCTTGGGAACAACATACTTCACTAAGTTGCCTCGGGGAGCTTTCAGGATACTTTGATTAAGTCAGGCGGAGGATATCAATAGGCGAACGTGCTGAATATGGAGAATAGTGGCGGTACTAGGAGTATCTTGATGCTCTTTGACCGGAATAGCAAGAAACATGAGGGAGGCAGGTTTGAAGTTACCCAATTTAGCATGTAGAACGCGATCGCTTAAATGTAATGATATGTAAATAGCCTCATCTACGTCACCAGTAAGCTGGGACCAATCGTTGTGTCTGAATTCCCCCAAAAAGGAAACTTTTTATCTTTGGATTGGTCTGAGGAAGGAACGACGGGATTTAAGGTTCATGCACGCCAACTACATCTCACGCTTCGGTCGTGAGATACACCATAATTGAATAACAGTTATCCGTACTCGCTGGAATAACGTAAATCTCAGGTACGGATAGCAGTTTGATAGATGTCGGAGATAAGAGACTGTCTGTAAAATACTGCAAGGTTATGGTTGCTTGGCTGACCAGGGTTTCTATGGGCCCCAAGTGGCTTCTGTGTCTTGAAATCGGCGATTGATCTCAGATGTGCTTGTAAACTGCATGTCGCAGACTAACTGCATGCTGAAGTGGCTGCCAGGTAGGGAATTGAACAAAACATAAAGACGCATTACTCGCTCAGCATCAAAATTTGAATGATAAGTCTAGGAAAGAATTCTTCGACGTGTTCACATACATCCAATCGTCAATTCATGGTATGACGTCGGACTTAAAAACACCGTCAACTTGTTTAACCTCCGAGACCGAGTCAAACAAGCCCGAAGAGAATTCAAGGCTAGTCATTGCTTATCGCGCAATATCTATTGGCTGCGCCGGTAATAGCACAAACAAAAGACAAGCACGCAACGATCGATGCCTTGTCTTATCCAACCAATGCCGTGGACACGTTGGCGAGCAACGGTTAGTTACTGGTGGGTCCGGCCGAGGAATTCTCGGACAGCCCAGTGTGAGAGAATGAAAGAGATCTGGCATTTTGAAGGAGTAAGTCCGTAAGATTGGTGAATTCTGCTCAGGTTTGTGGAAGTGACTGATGAGATGCCTTGGCGAGGAATCAGCAATATCAGGGAGTTGTTAGGTATGATAGTGAAGTTTCCTACACTGATAGCCAGTCAGAACCTCTGTAGAACATCGAAAGAGCGGTCTTCTCATGGAAGGATAACGTCACAGCTTGTTGCGGCTAACAAGGTTGATCTCCAATTCTTGCTTTACCCCGGGTCCTCGCAAAGATCCGTTGGCCGTCGACCAGTGGATGTCAGAAATGGGCCCCGTAGCCAGCTGCTTCAGTGGATATCAGGCACTGTAAAAGCCTGTACATGACCTGTAAAACTGTGTTAGTTACCGGTTTGTTACCTAACGGACACACATTGCGTAGCATCTTCCCCCCCCCCTTGGCCCGGTCTGTGCGGACGCCGGCCCCAATTATCCGAGTCTTCCCGAGCTCAGAAATCCAAAGGAGGCATTATTTTCCCCCCAGCCGCCCGCCGGAAGAAAAAAAAAAAGAGCTCAAACGTCAAAACACCAAAAAGGCTTTTTTCCCTTTTTCTCTTCCCTTTTTTTTCCTCCTCCACCCAACCCCTCAAACCACACATCTCCCCTCAGTCTTTTTGTCCGATCATCACCATTATTCACAATGGCTGCCTCTACCGGATCCACCAAGGTCGACGCCGTCGTCCAGAGCATCAAGGCTGAGACCCCCGAGAAGAAGTCTGGCTTCGCCCTCTACTCCCGATTCGCCCTTGCCGGTGCTGTCTGCTGTTCCGTCACCCACGGTGGTCTTACCCCCGTCGATGTGTATGTTCCAATCGCCTCTGCGCTGAGTGCTTCGTCGTCAATTGCTTTCGGAGATTGTTGCGGTGCGTGGTTTTGTCGGGACACAATTGACCCGAGATGGCCACATATTACTGCACTATGCCTTGAAAGCAGTTTATGAGGAGCAAAAGCGCACCGAAATGAGTAAAGGAAAACAGAAATAACTAACTGTGAAATCTACAGCGTCAAGACCCGTATCCAGCTCGACCCCGCTACCTACAACCGTGGTCTCATCGGTGGCTTCCGCCAGGTTGTCAAGAATGAGGGTGCTGGCGCTCTTCTCACCGGTGTCGGTCCTACCTTCGCTGGTTACTTCCTCCAGGGTGCCCTGAAGTTCGGTGGTTACGAGTTCTTCAAGCAGAAGTGGATCGATGCTCTTGGCTACGAGACCGCTTCCCAGAACCGAACTGCTGTCTACCTGGCCTCTTCCGCCACTGCTGAGTTCTTCGCCGATATCGCCCTGTGCCCTCTCGAGGCCACCCGTATCCGTCTCGTCTCCCAGCCCACCTACGCCAGCGGTCTCGTCTCTGGCTTCGGCAAGATTGTCAAGAACGAGGGTTTCGGTGCTCTCTACGCCGGTTTCGGTCCCATTCTGTTCAAGCAGTGAGTTTCCCCGCCGTTTTGCCACTCAATTAAAGCACTAGTGAACTGACATCCCGCGTTAGGATCCCCTACACCATGGCCAAGTTCGTCGTCTTCGAGAAGGTCTCTGAGGCTGTCTTCCACAAGTTCCCCAAGAAGGACATGTCCGACGGTATGCAGACTGTTGCCAACCTTGGCTCTGGTCTGATGGCCGGTTTCGCTGCCGCCATCGTCTCTCAGCCCGCCGATACCATGCTCTCCAAGATCAACAAGACCCAGGGTCTCCCCGGTGAGGGAACTGTCTCTCGTCTCATCAAGATCGGCAAGGAGCTCGGTATCCGTGGCTCTTACTCTGGTATCGGTGCTCGTCTCTTCATGGTCGGTACCCTTACCGCCGGTCAATTCGCCATTTACGGTGATCTAAAGAAGGTATGTCAATCTGAACCCCCTTAACAATCCAAAACCTCTTAATTAACCCTCGACGGCAGGCCCTTGGTGCGACAGGTGGTGTGGAAATCGCTGCTTAAACGGAACGATTTCGATTTTGGGGAAAAAGATCAGTAATCCGAAAAGGTTCGTTACCTAACCTTAAAAGTTTGGTAAAGCCGAATTAAACCCTTTTCGGCAGTTACTAGGTGCATAGAGAAACTTCCAACTCTTTGGTTGCACTTTGCGAGCCATTTTTGTAAAACATTATGATAGACTAGTTAATATCCGACTCAAGGCGCAGGGATGCCTTTTACGATTTCTTTTCCCCTTAAGTCTCATTAACTTAGTGTCCACCATATTTGAAATGTGCTTTAATTGCTACCGAGTTCCTCACCAGTTCCGTCTCGTTTTACTATCTGTTTGCTATGAATGAGATGGAATGTTTAGCTTGTACTGTGACGAAGACTAGTATTAACCGGCAATAGCGTTAATAGTCGCACTCCGTATCGCCTTATATTCCCTGTTTTCATTTGACTGTACTATTCCATAGTTTTGTCGTCAAATGTCAGAATGTCCTAGTGTATTACGAATTGATGTTTTAGCTATAAATATATTAAGCTTATCTCTATGCTGCCTAGTTAGGGGACGGGCTAGATGGAATTCTTCCCGGACTTGGGGAGGTAACTGACCTACTTTTGTTTTCTCCACATTCGCAACATAACGCCCTGCTGAATTCAAGATCGTTACACCATAAGCATGTGATGTACGTTTGTCTTATGGAGAAGGAAATCACTGGGAAGTCTTGTCTCACCTCTAGTTTCCCCTCTTCTTTGCGAGTTCAGTGTGTTTACTCTCGACGGAACCGTTACAGAGTCCGTATCTCATACTTTGCTGAGGCCTTCGTCTGAGATGTTGCTTTCTAGTGGTATGGGCAACCGATTGGTCCGATTGGTTACTGTACAAGCAGGTCTTTGCCCAATAGCCTTTTGCATAGACCATACTTTAAGTTTTTAAGCAAAGAAGTTTATGAAAACATAATAAATTGCATCATACTAACATGGTAGCCAGTGAGTCATGCTTTGTACGATAGTTCTACCATATTAGATTATCTTCACGTTGCATGCGTGCCTTTTGTTCCGTTGAAGGCGAGCTGTAGATGTCACGAAGTTACATAAGCACGAATCAAGGCATTGTTGTCTTTAGTTACTTGACGGAATATATTATGGGTGTAGTATTGATTTTTCTACGTGCTGCTTCTTGAAGAAATGGGGCCGATTCATACTACGAGGCTTGATACTTTAAACCACGAAGAATCGACCACGAAATTGATCCAGATCGTGTCACTTCAGAAAGGCCTCGCTGATTGTATCCAAAGACATATAGAGAAGAAAGTCTTGAAAAGTAAATATGAGGCTTAGTAATATTGGACAACTGTAGGTCAAGATTATATCCTCGGACACTCAGCTATATTTCCGATTGTAGAGATGGCTCTGCTTGGGCCAATACCCAACCGTCAAGCGACATACAAACTGTTAGCCAACCGGCATGACGCATGTATGTGTATGGATTCTAATGCTTTAAAGCAGCAATCTGCGGCAAGTATATCCGTGGACCGCTTCCCTGTCTAATCATTGTTGAATGATTGAGTGTTTGCTGGAACACTCTGATCAAATTGGTCACCCTGTGGCATACAAACGGAAGCCAACCCCCAATGACTTACATCAATGATCCGGGATTGCCTTTCGCTTGAGCTCTCTGAATCATCATGTACGCAATCTATCGTTGATTCATGCAATAGTGATTGGCCTGTTACTCGCGTCTATGACTGTGAATCAGCAAACTTCTGGTCAGACGATTCAAAATGGATTTCTTTGAGAATGAATCACCTTGACTATTGTCTATAAGAAGTCTTTCGTGCCCTCCAAAGATTCCTTTCCTTCTTCATCACTATCACTCTACCAACTTCTTTTTTGTCACTATGGCAGATCCTGGTGCCTCTCCTGGCGCCTCTTCCAGCGCCGCCCCTGCAATCAAAAACGGTTGGGCTTGTGTGATCAACAGAGACTGGGACCCTCACGACCATAAAATCCCAAAGGGTCTTACTGGCCTCAAAGTGCAGCAAGGTGACGAAGTTTGGGTCTTTTGTACCAACCAAGACTACGGCTTGGTTCGTCGCCCTACAGGCAATAACCATCTCGAAGGTGAGTTAACATGCTACGCTCTGTGACATAACTAACCCTGTGGTGCGCTGGACAGGTTGGGTCCAACTCTTGGTGATTGACAAGGGTGTTGAAAGAGTTGATCCCCTACCTATTGAGCTTCCGCAGGCCAGCAGCATTGGCCGAAATACTACGAGCACGACTGCCCAACCTCCTCAAGATGTTCTGCATGCCGCCCTTCGTGATCTCTGGCGAAGCATCAAACAGGACGAGGCTACACTGACACAAGTCCTTATGGGAATGTCGGAAAGGAGCAAGACTATCTTCTTCCACCGCAGATCAGGTGAGTATGCCGAATGGGTCAACAGATGTAAGCTCCAGTTCTCCTTCTAGTTCTAAGAGTCTTGACTAGAAGTCAAATGGAGTCATTCATGTTCTGACCATGGGATTACAGGTATCACACCGGCGCCAGAGCCCAGTTGAACGCAGCGTAGTTCTGGAAGAGTTTAATATCGCCCAGGGCTGTCGAGTACTCCTGGCAAGCCGGGGGACTGGCGGCCAGGGGCTTAACCTTCAGTCTGCGAATGTGATGATTCGCTGCGGTCCTTGGTTGAAGGTGGCCTGGGGAGAACAAGCTGATGAAAGGATCGTTCGCCCAGGCCAGGAGAAGCCCACATATGTGTATGAAATCCAAAACGAGGGCTTTGAGGCAGACAAACACCTGAGAGGAATCAGGGACAAGAAGCATATACTCAACAATCGGATTTTGAGCAGCGTCACTTATCCCATTGACGCGCCAGACCCGGAGCCAAGAGACATTTCGTAGTGCCCGGTCGGGGAAGGAGGGGTGTCGATGGATCGACTAACCAGTCCCACTTACCTTTTTTGGACTCGACTTAGACAATGGCTCCTTCCCATTTTATGAAGTATTGGAATTACTGCCCTCGACAATTTCTTTCGCTCAGAAGACGACGTTCATTGTTTTTCTTTCAATCCCACAACACTCTCACTCTCATCGAAGTTATTGTTAGTCCCCCCCCTTCCCATTGAAGCTGACATAAGAGAACCTGATATGATAATTTAGTGACCTCCCTATTTGTGCTATCCAGATAGCACTCCACGTCCTCTGCGGATATTGAGGCTACTTCAGTGCCGGTCATCTTTCTGCTATCTTTAAGAATTTGCTTAACCCGAAGGATAATCCCTATTATCCGGCCATTTACCAAGCTACGTATCCCTCGCAGATGGATGCTATCCCATTATGTGTACCTGATCATCCCATATTTCGTCCGACCTTGCACTATTAAGTCGTCTTAAAGATACTAATTCGCCATGCCGATACTGGGTAATAGAGAAAAGCGGCGAGCTCGCTTTGCAGCCGCACAAGCAAATCTGTCCCCTGAGGAGCTGAAAACACAACGACAACAAAACATGGATATCATCCATAGACCACTGGCACACACTACCCTATACATGCTCAAGCTCTTAAAGAAGTGGTTTATTAATTCCAGAGAGTAGTATATAAGCACGGAGTAGTTAATATTAGGTAGTGCCTAGGGCACCTTAGTATTAAAGGCAATAAGGCTATAAATACCCTGGTAAAGAAGGGCTATAATAAACCTCTATTAAACCTCCTATCTATCCTATCCTATATTAAAAGAATAATAAAGGCTAAGATATAAGAAGACTTCTCAACCGAGTAATTCTAATAATATACCAGAGATATATAAACTACTAGACCTTAAGGTAAGTATATAATACCCTAAGGAATTAATATTTTTAAGGACTATTTTTGATGCATGAAGGCATCGCCACCTTTGGTGGAGAGCCGGGTTAATAGATAGTCTGGATCCGTAGAGGTCCGAGCTTGGTGGTGCGCCCACAAGGGCACCACCAAGGTCGGGCCATTTGAATGAGATTATGCCACCTTAGAATACCTTCATTTTGCCTTCGAGCTCAGTGACGGTATCAGGCCCCTAGTATATAATATATATACCAGATAAAGATAATATTAACCTAAGCTTAGGCTACCTACCTTATAGTTAGCTTAGTATATTATCTTATATTAATAGGCGATTAGCGGGGCTTAAGTGCCTATATAATAATATAAATATATATATATATAAAGTGGTTTATTGAGTTTATAGAGGATGAGCACCCTAATACTAACGCCCAGGAGCAGTACTTCGCGACTGGCAGTTCTGAGCCTGACTACCTCCTCATGAAAGAATACGCTCGATATCTTGCCCGTTCTCGGGTCGGCCGCATTACCGGAACGCTTAAAGTCAACAGTATCATTGGCTACGTCAGCAGTCTGTTGTGGGCAATGGACCGTGAAGCCAACTGCATGTACAACCCACAGCTCCGCAAGCAGATGTGAGTTTTCATTTCTATCAACTTGGCCGAGTAAGAGGGGCTTCCGACAGCATCCAACCCTAAGCCGATCGCCTATGCGGAAGACATCTCTTTCATTGTATCCAAGTTATACGACCCAGAATACCTTGGCACCTTCGGCAGCATGCGCATGGTGCTGAACTTGACACTATACATAATGCTCGTTATCGACACATGTGGACGTGGAGGAGAATTCGCTCGCGTTAGTAGAAGACCAGAGCACATGTGTCTGCGGTGGGAGGATGTTACCTTTTATTCTTTCCAAAGCACAGACAACGACACCTTTGACACTCGTATAAACATCAAAATACGTTGGGCGAAGAACGAGACAATGGATGGTTTAAGGTACAAAATCATCCCATTTTCTAGACTTCTGCCCATTTCTATGGCTTTGGAAGATACCCTTCGTCTTTTCATCAACACAACTCTAATGGACGGCGTCTTTGATGAGGGTGCTCAGAGTTGGGGAGATTTGTCGAGAATAAGGTTGCCACCCGACATTGCAAAGACTGGTCGCCGCATTAAGCTCAAGCAGGATATGCTTGAAGTTCCTGTGCTAAGAAGGATGCTTCATCACCATCTGACCACGGATCCTATCCAAACGGTTGACCTTCCGCCCCAAATCTCACGCCTGGGACAATATTGTGGTATCGAAAACAGGCTCATCGGATACTGTTTCCGTCGAGGAGCTGCGTACGTTCTGGCAATGAACGTAAGTGACGATATGCGAAGATTTCTCATGGGAAATGCCCCTGGCAGTAACACCTACGCGAAAAACTACCAATCATTGACTTCTACGATCGACTTCCCATCGATGTTCCGCGGTCTAGACCAGGTATAGACTTTGGCACAAGGAAGCGTCTTGCTGAACTGCAGCGATACAGCGCCGCTAAAGCTGTCATCAGAAGGCCTGCGGCGCGTGATGGCCCACCCAGATGTCCAAACAGAAGATGCAAGACTCGCTTCTCTTCGTTCTGACATACTTCGAAAATACTCGACTATTGCGGAGGCTCGAAGGCAAGGAAATAAGAAACGCCTGGGAATGCGTGGGAAGGAGCATCATCAATGCCTCAATGTTGATGAGCTCATTGCAGGGTTCGCCGACCCAGACGATGTGGATGGCAACAGTCAAGATGGCTGGATAATCCACGACCAGGTGCAGAAAGACGAGCCACGCAGAGGAAAGTCTTTACCTGCTGAAATTATGAACAACATATTCGTTTGGAGCTTGCACATGGCGGCAAACGAGTTTGACACCTTATTCGCCTTGCGAGCCTCGTGGTGTGTGCTTGAATACAGTGTGTTCCCACTCTAAGCATTAGACACATTCGCGCTGGGCATTGAAATGTCGATGTTTCGCCGTGTCTGTTATTTGCCCCATGGAGTAGTTCAACCGAATTCTACTCTCGTCAGGCTATGTGATACGCTACGTGTACGAACAATTGCAGTATTTGTGATATATAATCAGGGTACTCGTGTACGCTCTAGATGACAGGCCATGCTTCATATACATAAGTATTGCCTCGGTGGTATAGCTACAGTGAGCATACGTAAGTTCTAATAATTCCTTCTCTTCTATATTTTATCTACTTTTGGTAAATTTTAGTAAATTCTACTAAGCTTATATAATATAGATAGTTTTATAAAAACTTTATATATTATTAGTAAGTTTTATTAAATTCCACTAAATTTATATAAATTTATAAAATCTTTATCTACTTTCAGTAAGTTTTATTAAATTCTACCAAATTTATATAATTTATATAATTTTATAAAACCTTTGTCTACTTTTAGTAAGTTTTATTAAATTCCACTAATTTTATATAATTTAGGTAGTTTTATAAAAACTTCATCTAACGATTTAGTAGAAGCTTTCTAATTGCTATGCAACTTGACCGTACAGCTTCCTTCAGTCAATATTCTCTACAGTCAGCTCTTGGCAGTTGAACCGGATATCCTAACAGCCCAGCTCAGAGGAGCGAGATTGGCCTACTCGTTTCTGACTGTACAACATTCAACTGCGGAGATATTACGAGGCCATATACACTGCCTTGTGCTGGTATCGGAGCTCTCGTTTTATGTGCTGGTAAATCTATATAGCTCGACTTGCTCTGAACTATCCCAAGGTTTGGATGAGTCAATCTTAAAGTAAGGAAACCTTTGGGCCTAGGCAGTTACCACATAACTTTGGGGAACTTGTACAATACAAACCACAGAATACGGAACTCTTATGGTGTTTGTTAAGGTCTGCTTACATCGTTGCAGTTATATTTTAAGATGGGTAATAGCATGTCTGGAAGCTCAGCGATGCCATCTTTAGATTAGGTCTCCGAGAAACACAATCGACGCAAATATTTTTATCAGAATCTAATTCCTTACTTCGAAATGAAAACACTTTCATATCACAGTTCTTGTAAAAGAGACGATGGATGTCTTAATTGATGCCAAGCTTTGGACTCTGGGCCAGCATCGCGGCTGAATTCCGCGTGTGGAGAGCTTATCTTATCGGTAAGAAAATGTCCCAAATTTTCTTTCTGTTCGCCAAAGTTCAAATGGACCATCCCCCACCCTCCCGCCAAACATCAACAAGTCAACAGCAAAGACCTCGACGTCGCAATGAAACGCAAGGTCGCCGCTCTCGAGAAGATCGATGCTGATTTGTATGTCGATTGCGAAACTGCTCCGCGTCTTTTTGGCCGTCAACTAATTGTTTCTACAGCGCGAGTCTTCAGCAGAAAATCCGCCGCGATCCCAAGTACGTCGCTTAAATTTCTCGACAACACCGTCAATCGCTAATACCAAGCTTCTAGATCATACAAGGAAGAATTTCTGAAGCAATGGGAACAGTATGAGGCACAGCGCGAGATCTTTCTCGTGTCTCCCTCCACGGCGACCGCTGACTCGGTTGTGTCTTTCCACAACATTATTGACCTGATCGCTCACGTTGCCGATTGCTACAAGGAGGAGACAGCGACCTTCCCCGACGACCTCAAGACCATTCTGACACAGCATCATGTTGTTCTTCACCCTGAGCTGCGGGAGAAGATCGTGGGAAGTCTGGTCCTGCTCCGACGAAAAGAAGTCATCGACTCGACCAGCGTACTCACCACGCTTTTCCCCATCCTCGTATCGTCGCCGAGCAAAACTCTACGTGAAACCTTATTCTCAAAGATTCTGAGCGACTTGCGAAACTCCAACACAAAGTCCATTAACCATCCTCTTAACCGCACGGTCCAAACCGTCCTCTACAACCTTATTACCGCCGACCGATCCTCCCCGCGAGCCATTTGGGCCATCAAGCTTACCCGCGAGATGTGGAAGCGACAGTTCTGGACCGATGCTAAGCCTGTGGATGTGATGAAGGAGGCGTGTCTTTCTGACAACGAGAAGGTCGTTGTCGGTGCTGTTCGTTTCTTCCTTGGAGGAGATAAGGAGCGTGAGGAACTCGAAGACGAGAGCAGTGACGAGGAGGTCGATCTGAGCCAGGTGAAGCATCAGATGGGCATCAACAAGAAGACCAAGAAGTCAAAGAAGGCTTACGACAGAGCTGTTGATAAGGTGAAGCGTACTGAGCGCAAGAAGACCAAGCCTCATCCTCTCAACTTCTCTGCTCTGCATCTCCTCCACGACCCTCAGAACTTTGCCGAACAGCTCTTCTCAAAACACCTACAAAACACCAAGGCGAAGCTGTCCCTTGATACAAAACTTCTAGTGACTCAGCTGGTTACTCGACTTGTTGGTCTACACAAGTTGACCATCGTGGCGCTTTACTCCTGGTTCATCAAGTTCCTTACTCCCCGACAACAGTCCGTCACATCATTCCTGGCTTCCTTGGCACAGGCCGTGCACAACTTGGTGCCTCCTGATGTGCTTGAGCCCTTGATCCAGAAGATCGCCAACGAGTTCGTCTCAGAAGCCTCGGCCGCTGAGGTTGCTGCTGCTGGTTTGAACTCCATTCGTGAGATCTGTGCCCGTCAACCTCTAGCAATGACCGACACACTGCTACAGGATTTGGTTCAATACCGCAAGAGTAAGGACAAGGGTGTCATGATGGCTGCCAAGGGTCTTCTGTCGCTGTACCGAGAGGTAGGTGCAGAGCTTCTTAAGAAGCGAGACCGTGGTAAGACCGCCAGTATCAACATGAAGGCTGGTATCCAGGCTCAGCGCAAGTTTGGTGAGGAGGACGCTGGTGGTATTGAGGGTCTGGAGCTCCTCGAGAAGTGGAAGGAGGATGAAAAGAAGAAGAGACGACTTGCGAAGGGTCTTCCCGAGGACGCTGGCAGCGATGAAGAGGAGGATGAGGGTAACAAGTCTGATGAGTGGGAGGTTGACTCTGATGACAGCAGTGACTCTGGCGAATGGATCAACGTCTACCACTCTTCCGATGAGGAGGATGATGACGAGGAGCCTGCATCAAAGAAGCAAAAGACAGAAGCAGATATCGCTGCAGACGAAAAGGCCAAGAAGGCCCTGGATGAGAAGGAGGCCGAAATCGACCGCATCTCCATGCTCGCCACCACAACCATCCTCACACCAGCCGATCTCGCCAAACTCCAAGAATTGCGCATGTCCTCCTCCGTCGAAAAAGCACTGGGCAAGCACCGCAAGCGCCAGCAAGAGCTCGAGAACCGCCACCGCGACGACGGCCTCACGGCGGAGGAGATCGAGGCGCCTGCGCGCCTACGCAAGCTGACCAAGGAGGAGCGCAAGGAGCTCGCGCTGGAGGGCAAGCCGGACCGCGACGAGCACAAGAGTACACAGGCGATCCGCAAGTCCAAGATGCACGCGCAGGGCAAGAGCACGAGCAACAGGGAGAAGCAGCGCAACAAGAACATCTTCATGACCATGGGCAAGGCCAAGAGCAAGCACAAAAGGAGTTTGGTCGAGACGAGAAAGGTGCTCACGAGGCACGTTACCAGGAGTACCAGAGGTGGAAGAAGACAGAATGGTACATAAGGGGATGGGAGTCATGGAGCGAGTCACGGAGGGGGTTCATAGAAATAGGATCACTTGTGCTATTGACACAGCGTGCATTAAAAGAAAGACTTTATTATTTTCGTTTACAATACTTTTTTGGTCTGGAGATCTTGCTCTCAGTGATGTTTACAGTGTGCCGTTCCGTCCTCCTTCCACGAGGACTTGGACTTACCTACTTGGCTAAGCTCGGCTCTGAGACTCTACTTATTGTTCATACGAGCCAGGCAGCTTTCGCAAGAGACAGAGTTAGCAGTTGTCTTGTTGGTGCAGCCAGGGGAATTGCATTGTGCCTCCTGAGCAGTGGTACTCAACGACATGGCCTGGAGCATCTCAGCAACCTTTGCTGACTCGACAGTGCCCAAGGACATGGCCTTGAACATCTCAGTAACATTCTCTGCCCCAGTGGTGCCCAAGGACATAGATGTGAACATCTCAGTAATATCTCCAGCTTCAACGTTACCCAAGGACATAGATTGGAACATCTCAGCAACATCTTCTGTTCTAGCAGTGCCCAAGGACAAAGCCTGAAGTATTTCAGCAAGATTTGCTGCCTTGCCAGCAGAGGAGTCTTTCTTTTGAGCGGAAGACATTGTGATTTGATGAGGGTGGGGGTTTACTTACCTTTCGGATCTGGAAAATAGGATAGGGTAGCAAACCTGATGTTGTACTGAGTTGTTGAAGGAAGGTTTATGGTGGGATGTTCGGTTGATTATATAGGTTGGAAATTTGATAGTATTAGGTTGATCAAGAGTTTTTATGTGCTCATGTTCGTACAGAGTGATTGCTTGTTCGAGTTTGACATACTATATGGACTCATGAGATTGGTAGCTGGTGTTGTAGAACACTTGCATCATTGTTTGATGAAAGCTCTTACTTCTTCGATTCAGACGTCACCTCTCTATTCTCAGGTCGATTGTTCGCAAATCTGAAGGCTATATCGAGGAGAACCTGCCAGGCATCAGATCTAAGAAGATGCAACGGCATTGTGACTTCGTATGAGCAAGGCTGCCAGATGAGTTGTTCTACGGTTCTCCTTTGATCTACTCCGTAAGCACCTGAACGACTACCTGGAATGCTATAGGGAGATGTACAATTGTTATACTTGAGACGAATATGTACAGACCTATCTTAATTGTGTACGACTTGCGTCCAAAAGCTATCAGAGGAGGACCTATTCCTTGGGCTGTTTTCAAGATCCTGGTCTCAAAGGTGGTTTATAACCCCAAGCGAAAGACAAGGTGTACCATTCGGGTTTCTTAGACCTGAGGGTATATCTCAGGCGATTGAAGAGTTGGACTGGTAGAACTTCCATGTTCTTTGTACATTATTGTGTTCGAGGGCCGCCTCTCATTATCGCACGGTTATCCCCTTTCTCTCCATGACTCAGGTCGAGCTGACTCCTTCACCGTTGTCTAAAACGACGAACAAAGCCACAAAGTTAATAAGACTATCTTGTCCTGCGTGTTGGTTTTATGTTCATTAAAACACACAAGCCCCCAAATCTCCATCTGTTTTCAGTCTCCAGGAATAGATTACACTGTAACATGCCATTGGGCATGGATCGCCCGGGTAAATGAAACACCACATGATAGTCTGATGATAGACACAGGAATGGCCCAAACAAGCAGGCGACTATGCACGTAATTGAGGAGAAATAATCCTACGACGTATCACAGCCGGGATTTAATTGCTTGAGCTTAGGTTAGGTTTGGGCCGTGGTTTCAATTGCCTCCGCATGTTCTGGAAAAGCAGGGAGGAAAGTTAGTTTCTATTTGCCGAGGTGGATTGCCGATTGACGTTGTTTGAGGCTTGGTTGGTATGTGAAACTGCCGTGAATACCTTGATCTTGAAGATGTAGGCTGTGAAGGCTGTTAACTTCTGGATAGCATCTTCCACCAGTAACATGTACCAAAATCACCAGATATTGAATCTCACTGCATGCTCCTACTAACTGTAAGCTCTGCAGTTACACTCACTCTCACTGCATCCGCAACTTAGATGCCCTCCCACTCGGTCTATCATTACAACGACCCATCCCCATCTCAAAAAGCCTGATTCATGACCCATGGTGATCGGCATTGACCCAACCCGCATCCGGTCTCCTCCCCCGCAATCCCCAGGTTTTTATCTTTCTCCAACATCCAAACACCACTCAAGAGCCTTTTCCCCATGGGGTTGCAGTGCAGATTTCGATGCCACCTCCGTCCAAGGTAGCTTCAGGATGGCTCTTTCTATGACGGAAGAGCAAGTGTGACCCCTTGCTCGGGTCTGCACCAGCCGAGCATGGTCAAATAACGACCTGTTCCCCTCTCCTTCTTTTTCGGAAGTTTTACTTTCCTTGTGTGCTGTTGGTGAAACGTCGTATGCTACTTACTACTTGTACTATACAAATTAAATCGTTCATCATGGGCGTCAAGAAGTTCTTCAAGGATCGCTCTCTAAAGGTGTCGGACAAAAAGGTCACCAAAGCAGCTGAGCTCTCGCTGCGGGAATCCATCTGGCCCATTGCGCTTGTCACGGTCCTCTTCTTCCTCTGGGGCTTCAGTTATGGCCTCCTCGATACTCTGAACAAGCACTTCCAGAAAGTCCTGGATATCAACCGTGCTCGATCGGCCGGACTGCAAGCTGCGTACTTTGGGTATGGACATACTATCGCTGGGTTTTCTTATCAGGGCTAATAATGCTTCAGTGCTTATCCTCTTGCGTCTTTGGGGCACGCAGCTTGGATTCTGCGTCACTACTCGTACAAGGCCGTTTTTATCTGGGGTCTTTGCTTATACGCTGTTGGTGCATTGATTGCTATCCCGTGTATCAAGGCAAAATCCTTCGCGGGCTTTTGCATGTCCATCTTCATCATCGGAAATGGGCTTGGTTCGCTTGAGACAGCTGCTAACCCATTCATCACCGGTATGTCACGATATTTGCAAGTAGATACACATATCTTACATGTATAGTTTGCGGTCCTCCACGATATTCAGAAATTCGCATCAATATCTCCCAAGCCTTCAACGGTATTGGCACAGTTATTGCTCCTGTACTCGGCTCATATGTCTTCTTCAACAACCTCGACGACAATGCTGCATTGGACAACGTGCAATGGGTCTACCTCTCCATCGCCGTCTTTGTCTTGATTCTAGCCTGTCTATTCTACATCTCCAAGATTCCCGAAATTACCGATGCTGGTATGTTCATATTCCATGCGTCTAAACCGCTCAACTAACGAATCTCAGATATGGCCTTCCAAGCTCAAGAGACACACTCAGACGCTGATGATAAGCCCTTTTGGAAGCAGTACAAACTCTTCCACGCATCATTTGCTCAGTTCTGTTACACGGGTGCACAAGTTGCCATTGCGAGTTTCTTTATCAACTACGCTACCGAGATGCGCCGGAATACATCAGACTCGACGGGTGCCAAGCTCTTTGCCGGTGCGCAGGCGGCGTTCACAGTTGGTCGTTTCTTCGGAGTTCTTCTCATGAAGTTCTGCAGGCCACGAAAGGTCTTTCTGGTTTTCCTGACCATGTGTATCGTTTTCATCGGACCGCCCATCGTCCACCACGGCGACGCCGGCGTCGCTTGCCTCTACATCGTCCTCTTCTTCGAGTCGATCTGCTTCCCCACCATTGTCGCCCTGGGTATGAGGGGTCTTGGACGTCACACCAAGCGCGGAAGTGGTTTCATCGTTGCTGGTGTTGTGGGCGGTGCTTGTGTGCCCCCATTGACGGGAGCTGTTGCAGACATGCACAATGTGGGCGTGGCCATGGTTGTTCCTATGATGTTCTTTGTAGCGGCTTGGTCTTACCCCCTCGCGGTGAACTTTGCTCCGTCCTACAAGAAGGTTGTGGATGTTTTCTACGAGACAGAGATTGGTCTGCAGGGACGCACTCTTGATGAGGAGAAGATCCAGGGTTCTCGAATGGAGGAGAAGGAGACAGCCGCAACAGCTGTTTAATGTATATATGTCGCGTCCTAGGACGGCTTTAGTGTCAAGAACATGTTTATGAAACAATACATTGGTTTAAAGAGCTACGAGACCCTAAAATATATGTTTGTTTTCGTATTTTTTGACACCATTCATCGTCTGCTTTGCAGTCCTGGAACCACTTTCTTTGTTATCAAGGATATCCCATATGCTGAATTAGTATCATTTTCTAGCCCCCAGCGCAACCTTCCCGTGCGATAACAAATCTTGAATGATCAAGTCCAAAATTACCACGCAATGTCAAAGCTTCCTGATCGAATCGAACAATTAGGCCTCGTTTTTCCTTATAGCCAGGGCGTGTCCGACGTCCGTATCATCTTCCTACCACCAATTGCTGTGAAGAGTGAGCTCCGGAAGCGTTGGTGCTTTCTTATCCTTCGAGAGGCCACGCTTGTAGGCCTTCACGCTTTCTCGATACCTAGACTTTACTTTATTAACTTATTTACAGCAAATTAACCAGATTTGCTATTACTATCTTAAAGTCCTACTGCCTTTAGGAAATAATAACATCCCGAATTACAATCCTATCCTCCAAAGTCAGAGAACCACACTGGCATTAGACAGTCTCTACCTATAACACAAGACTCCAAAATAGACACTGTTCATCCCGCTCCTGGGTAGGGGACCCTGTTCTGATATAAAACATAAAGCCTCACTTTAAGTCATTTAAACTTCACGCACCTTCACACTAAACGTTCGGCATTAGTCGTGTCCTGGTCCATGGAAACGATATAAAGGTTAGCTTCAAAAAACGCAGCTAGTATAGCATATATCTTAATTGTTTCATGTCCGATAAGATCTTCAGCAGCCGTAGAAGCCGAGCCTTGTTTACTTAGTAAATGTTTCATGTTATTTATATCTCCGACTCAAAGTGGCGATCCTACCCTATGTCTCAGCTCTGACCTCAACTGCCGGCATATCATTTCTATGACTACTACTCGATATCTAAGTTTGAACAAGAACTTTCAGTAACGGTAATTGTTTGGAGTCTACGGATATATCGTCGGAATAAACTATCTATAGGTTCGACCACACGTCCGAGGTAGTAAAATACGTAGAACGATTAATCCCAACTCTGTTCTCATTACAATGGTCAACGTCTTTTCTCCGAGCCTCGACAAGGTTACACTGAGCGTATGAGTATGCTTGCCTCCGTGGCGATTGACAGTGGATCACAAATGGCGACTTATTTTCTCTTGGAGCATTGATTTACACGGTGGCGTGACATGTCACAACATCCCAGATATAACATCAATTTCGCCATCAATGGAAAAGCTCAATCCTGCTATAATGCCAAGTCAGTTCTGTGGAACAAGACAATTAAATTCAAAGCAATTGTGTCAAATCCCACTCACAGACCATATAACAAAACTCGGGATGTACTCTATTTGGATACCGAACAAGCCCTCCGAGAACAACCCCCAAGTCTGTTCCTTGACGTCCACATAAAGCTGGGCTCCAGTAGCCAATCTTGCATTTACATCTCACACGTGTAAAGTTTCTTGTCTGTCATTGGCTGTCGTACCCGCATCTTTAATGCTTAAACCCGCAGATCTATAGCGAAAGTGGACAAGCCTCTTGGCTTTATCCACGATAAAGTTGGTCTGAGGCGTACGGAGTACAGGGGTCTTTTCTTCGGTGGAACATTTCCCTCGTTTTGGTGCACCCAAGACTGAACGCATGGTGCCTGTTTGATTGGTTGCTTCTTTAAAGACTCGTTTCGAGGGTTGGAGGTTTTGGCTGAATCGAGATATGAGTCGCGTGTCTGTGCTTTTGTGCCTTGACGAATCTCACCTTGTGAAGGTCCCCTCGTGTATCAGTATCTTTGCTCGGTCAATTAAGTAAGAAGACACTCGAGATGTTCCCTCATTGATGATTGAATTATAGAAGTGTAGTAGTCAGCCACGGCAGTAGCCTAACAGTGCAATTGACATGCAAGAGATAAAGAAGAAGCAGACAAATATACTCCTAAACTCGGTATCTATCTATCCGCCATGACAAGCTCCATCACACCCAACTCCCATCAAACCATGCACTCGCTTGAGATCTTGGCATGCAGCAGAAAAAGTCCAACCCCCCACTAACATCAACCGTCTTCAGCTTCAGCTGCCTCGGTGACGCTTTAGGAATTATGTCGTGTGCCTACCTCTCAATCCCGAGGGCGTATTCCCATGATGTGTCGCGTGAGTTATTTCCTCAAACTGCGACGCCTATCACTTCAGAAACAAAAGGAAAATAGACACAGATCGACAGTTACAGCCTGAGACAGTTTGGACCGCCAGAAAACAAGGTTACCATACAAGCTTAATCCGTTGTTTCGAGGGATCCGCTTGTGGAGTGTCCCCGGTTTCTCTTTTTCAACGCTTGGTATTGAGACATGAGCTGGAGGTTGAGGGGAGGTACAACGGTGTTGAGACGGGATATACATCGATATAGGCTTATTCAACAATAAGAGAAACTGTTGCGAGATACTAGGCATGCAGCAGAATCTGTTTTGCCATTCTCAATCCCTCGTCCACCGAGACGCCTCATTAGCTCACAGTTGTTGATCTTGCTCTTGGCATTCACTCTGGAAAAAAAAAGTCCGTGGCGAGCCTTGACATCCGGGATGGAGAAAGACCTTTTTCCTCCTCCCTCGTCGTCTTGGCAATATCTCTTCTTGGCGGTTTTGAGGGGGCGTGGAAGTAAATCCTCCTCAGCCCACGTACGTTCCCACGTTTCTCATTGCAGAACAGATATTTCTCTCTTTTTGTTCTCCACTGGCAATATGTATATATATAATATGGTATCTCTGCTGGAAATGTCCTCTCTTGCTTCTCCAAGTCTCCCACACATCTTCTCTCTCCCCCTCTACTTCTAGACTCCCTTCTTCTTCTTCTTCCTCCCCTGCAACCGCAGCAATGGCAGTCTTCTCTCAGTATGACTACCTATTCGCGGTAGGCACAATCTTCGCCTTCCTCGACGCCTGGAACATCGGCGCCAACGATGTCGCCAACTCGTGGGCCTCGTCTGTGTCGTCTCGCTCCATCAGCTACTTCCAGGCCATGATCGGTGCCAGCATCATGGAGTTCACCGGTGCGCTTGGTGTTGGTGGTCGTGTTGCGGATACTATCCGAACAAAGATCGTTGATGTCGGTGCCTTTGATGATAGCCCTGCTCTTCTTATGCTGGGTATGGTCTGCGCTGTTATTGCCTCTGCTAGTTACCTTACCTTTGCTACTCGCTTTGGTTTCCCTGTGTCTACTACTCACTCTATCCTTGGTGGTGTTTTGGGTATGGGTGTTGGCGCCCTTGGTGGTAATGGTATCACTTGGGTTGGCTACCATGAAGATGGCTCTCTCGATATCCAGCAAGGTGTTGTCCAGGTTAGTATCTCATATCTCCCTATTCTTCTCAAACAGATTCGCTAACATATATACCCCCAGGTCTTCCTTGCTTGGATCATCGCCCCTATGCTTTCCGGTATCTTTGGTGCCGCAATTTTCCTCTTCACCAAGTACGGTGTCCTCCTCCGCAAGAGCCCTGCCATCAAGGGTCTTATCCTCGTCCCCTTCTACTTCTGGGCCACCGCCTCGCTCATCGTCATGCTTCTGATCTGGAAGGGCGGCTCTTACGAGGTCAACCTCACTGAGGAGCAGATCCCCGGTGTCATTGTCGCTGCTGGTGCTGGCTGGGGTCTTCTCATGGCCATTTTCCTCGTCCCCTGGTTGTACCGCGTTGTCATCAAGGAGGACTGGCAGATCAAGGCCTACCACATCTTTCTCGGCCCTCTCCTCCTCCGCCGCGGTCCCGTCCCTCCTACCCCCGATAACTTCCAGGGTGTTGTCCGCAACTTCTACGAGGGCCACCTTACCCGTGAGGAGCTTGAGGAGCGCCGTGCTCAGCGCGCTGCTGCCCTTGGAGAGGATCTCGAGACCGGCCACGACAAGAAGACTGCTACCGACTCTGCTACTGATGAGCCCGCCCCTAACAGTCACCCTGAGCACAAGTCCATGGTCGGCCCCAAGCCCGATGGACCTTGGTACTCTGGTGCTTTCATCTGGTGGGCCATCAAGTTCGCCATCCTGCATGGCGTTGACAAGGATGTCGTTGGTTCTCAAAGCGAGAAGTCTGTTGTTGCTGGTGATGTTGAGGAGATCCACGCTCGTGCCACTCACTTCGACAACCGCACTGAGTTCCTCTACACATTCCTCCAGGTCATGACTGCTGCATCTGCTTCTTTCGTCCACGGCGCCAATGACGTTGCCAACGCCGTTGGCCCTTATGCCACCATCTACCAGATCTGGAACTCTGGCGAGGTCCCCGGAAGCAAGGCCCAAGTCCCTCTCTGGGTTCTCGGTTTCGGTGGTGCTGGTATTGTCATCGGTCTTTGGACATACGGTTACAACATCATGCGCAACTTGGGTAACCGTGTTACTCTCATGTCTCCTGCCCGTGGCTTCTCCATGGAACTTGGATCTGTCATCACTATCATTCTGGCCACTCGCCTTAGTAAGTTCCCTCTTAAATATCCTTCCATACCTAATGCTGACCAATTCTGCAGAGCTCCCTGTGTCTACCACCCAGTGCATTACTGGTGCCATTGTTGGTGTTGGTCTCTGTAACGGTGACTGGCGATCCATCAACTGGCGCATGGTCGGCTGGATTTACCTTGGATGGTTTATTACCGTGCCTGCTGCTGGTATTATTTCCGGTTGTCTGATGGCTTTTATCACCTACGCTCCCAACTGGAGCTAGAGTAAGACTGTTACGAACTTGTGTGCATTGCGATAGAACTGTTATGATTTTATGTTAAAAAGGCGATCGAGAAACACTATAGAGATATACCAAATACAAATTAGTCCCATCATATGACCTGACATTGAGCCAAAATGTCTTCGTGATTCGAGTAGTTCAGTTCTCCGATACTCACCAGAGAAGAACCAAGGCACTTCACAAAGATAGGTCATGTACAGAAGACATGTTACTTCACAAAGATAAGTCGTATAGAGACAGGCAAATTTATTGAATGAATGGCTATCTAGTACGATTGAATCATTATACCTGATCCCTCCTCAACCCATGATGAGACGCTGTCCACAGGACTGCATCTTTATTAATACCCGGGCTAAGTGGCTGTCTTCCTCAATGGCATTTTCCGCCGGGCCAGACAGCCTAAACATCTCGCTTTTACTCCTTGCTGTCGCAGATGTCAACAACAATGGCGATGTTGTAGTGGCCTCCGTGACACATATACTTGTCCGGGACAGCAAAGACGAACTCGTTGAGTCCCTTCTCAGCAACGGCGAGGTAGGGGTATGACTTCTCAACACAGATGTTCTCCTTCTCGGGGTGGTCATCACCGCCATCGCATCCGACGAAGACCTTGGCCTCGGTAGCATCGTACTGGTACTTGTTGTTGACGTCCAGAGAGATGACGATGTCGTCGTGGTAGCCGTGGGGGTTCTTGACAATTTCGATGAAGTAGTTACCGTACTTATGGTCACTGCCGCCAGCCTCGGATAGCTTGCCGTACACAGTGTTCTTGAGTTCGTGATGCGTGTACTTGAGGTAGTCGCCGCTGCGCAGGTGACAAGTGTTGGGGTGTGTCGAACCAGCCAAATCCTTCAGGGGGCGAGAGTTATGGCCATCGACACCGTATGCCTTGATAGTCTTTCCCTTACACTCAGGGACGTATCCGTTGTAGAATCGACCGTCTCGCTTGGCGCGCTTGGACTGACGGATGTTCTTGGGCTTCTCATCTGTATATCCCACAAGCTTAGCGGCGTCATTCTCAACAGATTCCTCAACAGCCTTCTCGACCTTGTAATGGTCGGAATGGCCGTAAACACGGGAACGCTTTCCGCACTGCAATATCTTCGAAGTCGTGGAATAGCTGTGAGCAACGTCACTTCTTTTTTGCTTACCAGTTGTTTCGGTCGCCTTAGACTTAACCTCGGCGTTCTTGGCCTTAACCTTAGCTTCCTTTGACTCAACCTCAGCAGCCTTAGACTCAACCTTGTCTTCCTTGGTCTCGGCATCGGCAGCCTTGGACTCGACCTCAGCAT